>OY482675.1:43193027-43246765 GCA_960531455.1 Urophora cardui | reverse complement strand
ATATTGCCATGATGGGCAGTACTGGCGGAGTGTGTTGCGAGCTTTTGCCTTTTAGCGGAGTTCCCCACCAAATTGTTATACATATATGTAAATATGTAGGATGTAAATAAAGAAAAGCAAAGAGCGCGGAAGGCGCAGAAAGGGGTATCATTGCTTTCGTCCCTTTTGCGGTGCATTAAGGCATCCGCTAGATGAAGGCAGTTTATGTGTGTGTGGTTGTATATCATTGGTCGGGGCATCGGTGATGACCGCACAGGTTAGGGGTTCGGTGCGACCGGGTGGTTACCCACACATACAGCCTGATGGTATATACAAAAAAGTATATGCTGGCGCGCAGCCTTCGGCCTGGCTCGCGGGTGCGCGTCAGAATACTCTTGTATGCGAGTGCGGTAACAACTCTTTTTGTGCGATCGGCTTTTGAGAAAAATTTTAGTTGAAAAAAAAAAGAAAAGTTTAGTGAAAGGAAGAGTGGTGGAAAAGTGGAAATTATAGTATTGAAATTAAATAAAGTTTTGAGGGAAAAAAAAGGTGAAAAGTTTTTAGGAGGAAAGAAATTATTCGAGTAGGAGTGTACAAAGAAAGGAAGGTGGATCTTGGCAAGTGGCTGGTGGACACTGTAGAGGATCTGAAGCCGGAACACACTCCGGCTTGGTTAAGTATCTCGTTTGATGTTGTAGTTGTGCCATTTGTCGCTTGTTTGTTTCGCCCCCTGTATCCCTTTCCAATCCTTTTAGCGTCCTGCACCCAGAGCCCAGCCATTTGGCGGCGGGTTAAAGTTGTTCCTGGCAGCTCAGGAACTGTGCGAGTGGGTTCGTAACCTTACGGTTGGACCTCACCTCGGGTGCACCCATAAAACATTTGTTTGTCTTAGTTTTGGGTATTTTCGTGAAAAGTTTTTGGTATTTCAATTTTGGTTGATTTTAGTTTTGTGGTTGATTTATTATATGTACCCACCCCGTCTCCACTGAGAGAGTCGGTGCATTCAGTTTAGTTGTTGTCACCTAGTGTTGTTGTTTTGCCCTTTTTGTATTAAGCCGTGGCTTTGTTATTTGTGTAAAAGGGTAGGTGACAAGCTTATGAATATTATTCTTTGTGCAAAATTTCATCTCTTTATGAGTTACAAAGATGTCACGTTACAAATTCCCAAAGGGTGTTCCAGAAATATCTTTGTTAAAAAGTAGGCGTGGTCATAAACCGATTTCAATAAATTTTTTCGTGTCTATTAACACAAGTTATAAAAGTGTATAAACAAAGTTTCGTCATAATATCTAAATTATTTGTCGAGTTATGGGCTCCGAAATCTCGTTGATTCCTTTGTCTGAAAAGAGGCGGTGCCACGCCCATTTTCCGAAATTTTTCTATTTTTTGTTTCCGATCTATTGTAGAAGCCACAAAATTTCAATGAATTATCTTTATATTTGACAAAGATATCGCTTAAAATGTTTTTATTAGGCCCCTTTATAGTTCCCATATATAAAAGTGGGCGTGGTCGTCAACCGATTTTGCTAAAATTTTGAACATGTATTACCACAAGTAGTGAAAGTGTATACACCAGGTTTCGTCATAATATATCGATTATTTGTCGAGTTATGGGCTCAGAAATCTCGTATATTCCTGCTTCTAAAAGGAGGCGGTGCCACGCTCATTTTCCAAAATTTTTCCGGTTTTTGTCTTATGTTCGTAGTTAGACTCCTGCCATAAAATTTTAATGATATATCTTTATATTTGACAGAGATATCGCTTAAAATGTTTTTATTAGGTCACTTTATAAGACCCATATATAAAAGTGGGCGTGGTCGTCAACCGATTTTGGAAATTTTTCGTGCAAACATTTGCCTAAGTAAGTATATCACGCCTACCAAATTTCATCGATATATCTTCAACGGTTTCTGAGTAATGACTCATAAAACTTTCAATGTTTGCCCCTTAATAAGTGGGCGTGGCACCGCCCATTTTCCAAAATTTCACCATATTTCTTCATAAGGGCCTGAGCTCAATACGTGTGTGAAATTTTATCACTCTAGCTCTATTAGTGACTGAGATACAAAATTTCCGATTTTTACTATATAGGGGAGGTGGGCGTGGTCATGGTCCGATTTCGCCCATTTTCAATACCATCCGTTCCTGTCTTGATACCAACTTACCTTTCAAATTTCATCAAAATATCTCAATGTTTGCGCGAGTTATCGTGCTCACAGACGGACAGACGGACAGACGGACGGACATGGCTCAATCGATTTCTCTTTTCACCCTGATCATTTTGATATATATAAGTCTATATCTATCTCGATTATTTCATTCTGTTACAATTCCGCCGTTAGGAAATCAAAACTATAATACTCTGTGTACTAGTACAGCTGAGTATAAAAAGAAAAAACCGGAGAGATTAATTAGTCAACTAGTATTTTCCTAGGACTTATTCAGACAAAGGGCCACATTTCATTTCATATACGTACATACGTAAATTAAGATGCAAATGATAAACTCTTTATACCAAATGGTTCACTAATCGCCTGAGAATTGCAGAAATATGCCAAGCCGTCGTCAAATTAATGAACGAAAGAAACACATGGAATTTTTCTTTTTCACACCAGTTGAACAACTAATACAAAGCAAACTAAATGTTTTTATACTCAGCTGTACTAGTACACAGAGTATTATAGTTTTAATCACATAACGGTGGATTGTAACAGAATGAAATAATCGAGATAGATATAGGCTTATATATATCAAAATGATCAGGGTAAAAAGATAAATCGATTGAGCCATGTCCGTCCGTCCGTCTGTAAACACTCTAACTCGCGCAAAAATTGAGATATTTTGATGAAATTTGAAATGCAAGTTGGTATCGACACTGGGACGGTTGGTATTGAAAATGGGCGAAATCGGACCATGACCACGCCCACTTTTCCTATATAGAAAAATCGTAAATTTGGTATCTCAGTCACTAATATAGCTGGAGCGATGAAATTTTACCCAAGTGTTGAGCTCAGGCCCCTAGGAAGAAATTTGATGAAATTTTGGAAAATGGGCGGTGCCACGCCCACTTATTAAAGGTCAAACATGGAAAGTTTTATATGTCATAACTCAGAAACCATTGAAGATATATCGATGAAATTTGGTATGCGTAATTTACTTACTTATGCAAACATTTGGATGGAAAATTGTTAAAATCGGTTGACGTCCAAGCCCAGTTTTATATATGTGTATTATAAAGTGACCTAATAACAAGTAAGGAAGCCTAAGTTCGAGTGGAATCGAACATTAGATACTCAGCTGTATGCTTTCATTGTTTGTTTGCGTTTGTTCGATATAGGGTGTATTTTATATGAAACGAGTGCTGCATAAACAGGGCGCAGCCACGCCCATTTTCAAAATTTATATCAATCATCCAAATAAGCATATAAATATTATTGCTAGTGCAAAATTTTATCCCTCTATGACTTTTAGTTACAAAGGCTTCACGTTACAAATTCCAAAAGGGTGTTCCAGAAATATCTTTGTTAAAAAGTAGGCGTGGTCATAAACCGACTTCAATACATTTTTGCGTGTCTATTAACACATGTTATAAAAGTATATAAACCAAGTTTCGTCATAATATCTCAGTTATTTGTCGAGTAATAGGCACGTAGATTCCTTTGTCTAAAAAGAGGCGGTGCCACGCCCATTTTCCATACTTTTTTTATTTTTTGTTTCCGGTCTATTGTAGAACTCATGTCACAAAATTTCAATGAATTATCTTTATATTTCACAGAGATATCGCTTAAAATGGTTTTATTAGGTCACTTTATAATACCCATATATAAAAGTGGGCGTGGTCGTCAACCGATTTTGGTAATTTTTCGTCCACACATTTGGCTAAGTAAATATATCACGCGTACCAAATTTCATCGATATATCTTCAACGGTTTCAGAGTTATGACATATAAAACTTTCAATGTTTGCCCCTTAATAAGAGAGCGTGGCACCGCCCATTTTCCAAAATTTTTGTACTTTTTGTTTTATGTCCGTAGTTGGACTCCTGCCACAAAAGTTCAGTGATAGATCTTTATATTTGACAGAGATATCGCTTAAAATGGTTTTATTAGGTCACTTTATAATACCCATATATAAAAGTGGGCGTGGCCGTAAACCGATTTTGATAATTTTTCGTCAAAACATTTGTCTATGTAAGCAAATTACGCATACCAAGTTTCATCGATATATCTTCAACGGTTTCTGAGTTATGACATATAAAACTTTCAATGTTTGACCCTTAATAAGTGGGCGTGGCAACGCCCATTTTCCAAAACTTCATCAAATTTCTTCATAAGGGCCTGAGCTTAACACGTGGGTAAAATTTTATCACTCTAGCTATATTAGTGGCTGAGATACAAAATTTCCGATTTTTTCTATATAGGAATTGTGGGCGTGGTCATTGTCCGATTTCGCCCATTTTCAATACCAACCGTCCCAGTCTCGATACCAACTTGCATTTCAAATTTCATCAAAATATCTCAATTTTTACGCGACTTAGAGTGCGTACGGACGGACGGACGGACGGACGGACGGACATGGCTCAATCGATTTCTCTTTTCACCCTGATCATTTTGATATATATAAGTCCATATCTATCTCGATTATTTCATTATGTTACAATCCACCGTTATGAAATCAAAATTATAATACTCTGTGTACTAGTACAGCTGAGTATAAAAACATTTTAAGCTATATCTCTGTCAAATATAAAGATATATCAGTGAAATTTTGTCGAATGAGTTCAACTATAGACATAAACAGAAAACACAAAAATTTTGGAAAGTGGGCGGTGCCATGCCCACTTATTAAGGGTCAAACATGGAAAGTTTTATATGTCATAACTCAGAAACCATTGTAGATATAGCGATGAAATTTGGTATGCGTGATATACTTACTTGGGCAAATATTTGGACGAAAAATTTCCAAAATCGGTTGACGGCCACGCCCACTTTTATATATGGGTCTTATAAAGTGACCAAAAAAAAAAATTTTAAGCGATATCTCTGTCAAATATAAAAATAATTCATTGAAATTTTGTGGCATGAGTTCCACAATAGACCGGAAACAAAAAATAGAAAACAAGTAATGAAGCCTAAGTTCGAGTGGAATCGAACATTAGATACTCAGCTGTATGCTTTCATTGTTTGTTTGCATTTGATGGAATCACGGTGTACTTTATATAAAGCGAGTGCTGCATAAAGTGGGCGTAGCCACGCCCATTTTCTAAATTTTTATCAGTTATCCAACTAAGCTTATGAATATTATTCTTTGTGCAAAATTTCATCCCTTTATGAGTTACAAAGATGTCACGTTACAAATTCCCAAAGGGTGTTCCAGAAATATCTTTGTTAAAAAGTAGGCGTGGTCATAAACCGATTTCAATAAATTTTTTCGCGTCTATTTACACAAGTTATAAAAGTGTATAAACAAAGTTTCGTCATAATATCTAAATTATTTGTCGAGTTATGGGCTCCGAAATCTCGTTGATTCCTTTGTCTGAAAAGAGGCGGTGCCACGACCATTTTCCGAAATTTTTCTATTTTTTGTTTCCGATCTATTGTAGAACTCATGCCACAAAATTTCAATGAATTATCTTTATATTTGACAAAGATATCGCTTAATATGTTTTTATTAGGCCCCTTTATAGTTCCCATATATAAAAGTGGGCGTGGTCGTCAACCGATTTTGCTAAAATTTTGAACATGTATTACCACAAGTAGTCAAAGTGTATACACCAGGTTTCGTCATAATATATCGATTATTTGTCGAGTTATGGGCTCAGAAATCTCGTATACTCCTGCTTCTAAAAGGAGGCGGTGCCACGCCCATTTTCCAAAATTTTTCCGGTTTTTGTCTTATGTTCGTAGTTAGACTCCTGCCATAAAATTTTAATGATATATCTTTATATTTGACAGAGATATCGCTTAAAATGTTTTTATTAGGTCACTTTATAAGACCCATATATAAAAGTGGGCGTGGTCGTCAACCGATTTTGGAAATTTTTCGTGCAAACATTTGCCTAAGTAAGTATATCACGCCTACCAAATTTCATCGATATATCTTCAACGGTTTCTGAGTTATGACTCATAAAACTTTCAATGTTTGCCCCTTAATAAGTGGGCGTGGCACCGCCCATTTTCCAAAATTTCACCATATTTCTTCATAAGGGCCTGAGCTCAATACGTGTGTGAAATTTTATCACTCTAGCTCTATTAGTGACTGAGATACAAAATTTCCGATTTTTACTATATAGGGGAGGTGGGCGTGGTCATGGTCCGATATCGCCCATTTTCAATACCATCCGTTCCTGTCTTGATACCAACTTACATTTCAAATTTCATCAAAATATCTCAATTTTTGCGCGAGTTATCGTGCTCAGAGACGGGCAGACGGACAGACGGACGGACATGGCTCAATCGATTTCTCTTTTCACCCTGATCAATTTGATATATATAAGACTATATCTATCTCGATTATTTCATTCTGTTACAATCCACCGTTAGGAAATCAAAACTATAATACTCTGTGTACTAGTACAGCTGAGTATAAATATTGGAAAATGGCCGTTGCACCGCCTCTTTTTAGACAAAGGAATATACGAGATTTCTTAGCCTATAACTCGAAAATAATTGAGATATTATGATGAAAATTTGTTTATACACTTTTATATCTTGTGTTAATAGACACGCAGAAATTTATTGAAATCGGTTTATGACCACGCCTACTTTTTAACAAAGATATTTCTGGAACACCCTTTAGGAATTTGTAACGTGGCATCTTTGTAACTAGAAGTCATAAAGGAATGAAATTTTGCACAAAATATAATATTCATATGCTTAGTTGGATGACTGATAAAAATATTGCAAATGGACGTGGCTACGCCCACTTTATGCAGCACTCGCTTTATATAAATTACACCGTGATTCCATCAAACGCAAACAAACAATGAAAGCATACAGCTGAGTATCTAATGTTCGATTCCACTCGTACTCGCTGTACTAGTACACAGAGTATTATAGTTTTAATCACATAACGGTGGATTGTTACAGAATGAAATAATCGAGATAGATATAGACTTATATATATCAAAATGATCAGGGTGAAAAGAGAAATCGATTGAGCCATGTCCGTCCGCCCGTCCGTCCGTCTGTAAACATTCTAACTCGCGTAAAAATTGAGATATTTTGATGAAATTTGAAATGCAAGTTGGTATCGACACTGGGACGGTTGGTATTGAAAATGGGCGAAAAAACCGAAATTTGGTATCTCAGCCACTAATAAAGCTAGAGTGATGAAATTTTACCCACGTGTTGAGCTCAGGCCCCTAAGAAGAAATTTGATGGAATTTTGGAAAATGGGCGGTGCCACGCCCACTTATTAAGGAGCAAACATTGCAAGCTTTATGAGTCATAACTCAGAAACTGTTGAAGATATATCGATGAAATTTGGTACGCGTGATATACTTACTTAGGCAAATGTTTGGACGAAAAATTGTCAAAATCGGTTGACGGCCACGCCCACTTTTATATATGGGTATTATAAAGTGACCTAATAAAAACATTTTAAGCGATATCTCTGTCAAATATAACGATATATCATTGAAATTTTTCGATGCGTATGTTTGTGCGTGTTTCTACAAATTGTAATATATGTATGTTTTTGCGTTTGTGTGCCTTACGTGTTTTCCGCGCCAAAATTTTTCTTGCAGCTCCAAGCTCGGACTTAGAGGAGGTCCTTTTGTGGCGACCTATGTTTTGAAATATGTAATACGTATGTAATTAGATAATTTATATAATTAGATTAAATTTAAATAAATAAAATTTTTGTTTCGTTTTCGTTTTCGTTTTCGTTTTCCTTTTCCTTTTCCTTTTTTTTTTTTTTGTTTTATTAGCAGATGCATGTATGTACGGACATGTGTATGTAAGCATGTTTTTACATCTACTTACATACATACATTTGCACGCTCATGCCTTGGGTGCATACCAATCAAAAGGAATTCATATATTTTTCTTCATATAATAAAATTTTATTTTATTTTTTATTAAACTTACCTCCAGTTCCTCGAATCTAAGCTGTGATTGTATGCGCTCCCTTCGCCTTGCTGTTCGCAAATTCCAAAGACTAGACGTAACACTTGCCCACCCGTAAAGCTCAATGGCATTGATATACCGCAAAGTGACGTGACAAAGTACCTTGTTATGACCTCGACAGAAAGCTAACATGGAGAACCCACATATTCACCAAACGCTCTTGGTAGAAAACTAAGAAATATTTATTGGCTCATGAATCGAAACTCCCAACTATCAATCGACAACAAACTCCTGCTTTACTTAGCTATCTTAAAACCCATTTTGACCTGAGGCATACAGCTGTGGGGAGCCGCAGCAAACTCAAATATAGAAACTCTCCAAAGATTCCAATCGAAAACCCTTAGAATGATTGTAAATGTACCCTACTACGTAACGAACGGCCGAATATGTCGTGACCTAAAGATACCTACTATCGCTCAAGAAATCAGAAAGTATGCTGCATCATATAAAACTAGACTACTAGCTCACCCCAACCCACTCGCTCTAACCCTGACGAAAAGACCAACTTATTTCGTATGACTCAAAAGAAAATCATTTACAGATATTTATTTATGCACTACAAAAAATGGATGCACTACTAAGAGCAATCCATACATGCCCACCAAGTTTATTAAGTCATTATTAATTACTAATAACTTTTAACGAACCACAAAATTGTTAGATGTATTTTATTTATACAGTTGGCAAAATATATTGGGTGCTAAAAAACAAACAAAACTCGCAACAACTCCCAAAAATTCATGGCTCTGAAATAAATAAATTTCAATGCTTCATACAAACTGTATGCAAAGAAAATTAAAAACGAAAACTGTGAAATTTATTTTTTTGGATACGCTTAAATGGCGGTTATAATCGATATAATAAAAATTATAGTTTCGAGAAAAACGAGTTTAAGAAGTTTTCAAACCTAGAAAGCAACTTCAAATTTTGCAAATAATTTTAAATAGACCCTAATTTTCATTGATTCCTTCGTTGTTATTCTACAAAGAAATATGTATGAGTAGCTTTTACTAAGGAACACCATTTAATGCCATTTTTCTGAAACCATAAGCTTTTTATTTGTATAGGATGCTTCTTTTTGAATTAATTCAACGTGGTTTAAAAAATTTCATAAAAATGAAACAAAGTAACAAGCTTATCATTTTACTTCAGATGTTTTCGTTATAATTATTCTTAATGTAAGAATTTAACTTCTATCACGTGTACTGTGCTACACGCGGCCTTTTCTTTTTTAAAATGAGTCTTTTGTTGTGATAGAAATATTTTTAAAACACCAATAATAAAATAACTTATGTTTTCAGAAAATAACAACGAGACAATTGCTTTGCGGTAAAGATTTCGGATGCCATGAGTCACCTAACAGTAAACATATTTCGTTTTCAACAGTGTCTATATTTAATTCTGCACTTTCATATTTTTTTCAACTATATCAACACAACTACTCAGAGCAGCTTTGATGGTAGGTACTTTATTTAATAAGAACCTCAAAAAAACCTTTGGCTTAAAACATAGATCAACATCATACTTGAAGACTGAGTAATCTTTTAAATTGACAAGGGATGACGGAAAATCGTTCCAATATGCATCATAATCTTGTACATCTTTAGGGGCATTTCAGTTATTACATCTGGGTCTGGGTCAAGATAATTTTTACTGAAACAATCCGGCTCATAATGAAAATTGGCTGCACTTGAAAAGAACTAAAAAGAAGAAGAAACATACACAACATATGCCCAGCAGTAAAAATCTGAAATGAATCCTTTATGAATCACTGATGAAATTCATCATGAGGAGGCATTAGTGAATACTTTCATATAAAGGCTGCTGAATTTTTTCAAATAAATGGTTTGCTTTCCTCATGCCTATATGACACCGTTCGGAGCCGGCATAAAACTGTCCAATGGTAGCAAAAACAAAAGGAGCACACCTCGAATTGGGAGAGAAGCTCGGCCATAAAACCCGTCAGAGTTATAATAGCGCAAAAACAATTCTTCTGTACGTTGAAAAGAGACAAATACTCCCTCAAAAACAATTTGATTGACTTTAAACTTCAAACTAAATGAAAATAACTAATTCAAAAATTATTTTTTTTGGAAATTTGAATTTAAATAACTAAATAAATTATGAAACTCAAATGGCGGGATAGGTATGTATTCCATGTTATAAGGAGAAGCCAGTGCGCAGTATAATTTTTTTTCCGGACTTCTTCTTTCCCCTTACGGCCAAAGCAGAAGCTTACAAGAGGCAAATTTGAAATTTGTATTTCCATATATTTTTTATTTGAAATATACATAATTTGTTTTATAGTTGTCAAATTGAAAAATTTGTCAGAAAAACTGCCGAATGTCAAAAAATCTACCGAAATACAAGCTGGATCGTTGGTTTTTAACCGCCTAGATGGTAATTCGTTTGGTTTTTTCAATATAGCTTGCTCGCTTGCACCAACGCAAAACGATAGTGATGAATATTCATCAAAGAATCATCAATGATCATTTAGGAGTGAAACAAATTTACTGCAGGGTATATGTATATATATGTATACATACACAAATGTCACTTTTCAGTTCTGCCAAATCAAAAAAGCACTGTGCTGCCAAATCAGCACGGAAAAAACAAATCGAACAGGGCGGATCAGAAATTGAACCAGCAATTTATCTGGTTTAATCGAGCTGAAATCTTTGTTGTTGCATTTACATGCAAAAATTTTTATCTGGGTTAGGATCACCGTATGTGAAACACGGCTTTTATTTATCATTTACATATACAGTTTTTGATCACCAACAAATTTTCACTTGAAGTCAGTTTAATATAACTTCTACACCATTTCCAGATGGATTTTAGAAAACGTCAACTGGATTTTAGAAAGTGAAAATTGGATTTTAGAAAAGTTGATTGGAAAAACAATTTAAATTTTCCAAAATCCAATTGACTCTTTCTAAAATCCAGTTGATGCTTTCTAAAATCCACCTGGAAATGGTGTAGATAAATATGAGGGGGTAAAAAAAAAAGAAAACCTACAACAACTTTTCCCAAGCAGTGTTATTTTACAGATTAATTAAGAGAGTGGTCGTAAGAGATGTGATCAATTTGTTGACACTACTTGTGCAAGAATTTTTAATAAAGCAAAGCTAAAGAGAAAATTGACAACTGAGCTTTTTTGGTGATGCGAACAAATCGAATATTTATATAAACAAGAGCCTCACTTCATACAATAAAGCGCTGCCTACAGTAGCGAAGAAAATAAAAAAAGCGAAAAATTACAAATATGTATGGAAGAATGGTAGAATCTTAATGAAAAAGGCTGATAATGGCAAGGTTGTTATTGTAAGAAGTTTTGACTTGTCAAAAGTCACGTAGATGTATGTATTCACTTTTATTTCACATGATTTTTATACTCAGCTGTACTAGTACACAGAGTATTATAGTTTTGATTTCCTAACGGTGGATTGTAACAGAATGAAATAATCGAGACAGATATAGACTTATATATATCAAAATGATCAGGGTGAAAAGAGAAATCGATTGAGCCATGTCCGTCCGTCTGTCCGTCTGTGCGCACGATAACTCGCGCAAAAATTGAGATATTTTGATGAAATTTGAAATGTAAGTTGGTATCAAGACAGGAACGGATGGTATTGAAAATGGGCGAAATCGGACCATGACCACGCCCACCTGCCCTATATAGTAAAAATCGGAAATTTTGTATCTCAGTCACTAATATAGCTAGAGTGATAAAATTTTACCCACGTATTGAGCTCAGGCCCTTATGAAGAAATGTGGTGAAATTTTGGAAAATGGGCGGTGCCACGCCCACTTATTAAGGGACAAACATTGAAAGTTTTATGAGTCATAACTCAGAAACCGTTGAAGATATATCGATGAAATTTGGTAGGCGTGATATACTTACTTAGGCAAATGTTTGGACGAAAAATTGCCAAAATCGGTTGACGACCACGCCCACTTTTATATATGGGTATTATAAAGTGACCTAATAAAAACATTTTAAGAGATATCTCTGTCAAATATAAAGATATATCATTGAAATTTTATGAAAGGTGTCCAACTATAGACATAAAACAAAAAACGCAAAAATTTATTGAAATCGGTTTATGACCACGCCTACTTTTTAACAAAGATATTTCTGGAACACCCTTTGGGAATTTGTAACGTGACATCTTTGTAACTCATAAAGGGATGAAATTTTGCACAAAGAATAACATTCATAAGCTTAGTTGGATGACTGATAAAAATTTAGAAAATGGGCGTGGCTACGCCCACTTTATGCAGCACTCGCTTTATATAAAGTACACCGTGTTTCCATCAAACGCAAACAAACAATTAAAGCATACAGCTGAGTATCTAATGTTCGATTCCACTCGAACTTAGGCTTCCTTACTTGTTTGTAATTTTTTAGATAATAACCACGCCATAATCAGCTCTATTATTAATGATGTAAATTTTTCGAGTAGTCCTAATGACACTGTTGTTGTAATTCACCAAAACATACACAGTCTTCGGCAAAACATTTGATTTATTGGTGTGTAACTTAGAGGTATTTAAAAATTATCCCGATTTAATTATTTGTCTCGGAAATATGGATATATTCACACGAAGTACACAATTTTGTGATACCTGGCTATACTTTTTTTGCAAACACTAATGACATATATTCTGCGGGTGGTGTTGGAGTTTTGTGCGTAGTACTCGTACGTAGGAAAGTAATTATATTGAATATAATGTTAAGAGTGCTGACATTTTAAAGGTTTCATTAAGTTTTTTTGGTAAAGTTCTTACTTTTATATGCGCCTATAGGCTACATGTGATTCCTGTTCAAACATTTTTGGAAGATTTTTCGGGTATTCTTGGCAGGGAAAATTCGGGTAATGCTATCATTTTAGGTGACTTTAATTTAGATATCTTACACCCTAGTGCTACAGTAGATAGTTACCAAACCCTTATCGCTTATCATGGCCTAACTTCATATTTAACCGACTTTTAACATATGAACCGACTCGTAACATTTCTGGGAGCTGCCTTGATCCTATATTCTGTCGCAATAATTGCAATACTTTCAATGGTTTTACTGCTGTAAATCTTGACCTTAGGATAACAAACCATAATATGACGGGTATATTGATAAATAATCCATGCAGAAAAAATAGTAATAAAAGAAAAGTTAATTCAAGCGTAACTAAAATAAATTTCGGTTCTTTAAACGAAAGCTTGCGATTTGAATCTTCGGATAGTCTGTGTTGAGGAGGACTTATCTAATGCGTACAATATCTTTTTGCATATTTTTATGGGCCACATAAAGTCTGCAAGTTTTAATTTTACTATTGATCAGAAGTTAAATTAAAACCTTGGATAAGCGAGCGATTGCTCAAAAAAACTCGCCTAAAAATCAGCTTGGAGGAAGTGCAGAAAACACCCGTCCAATGCAAAACTTCGTAGCCGGTATTTGAGATTATCTAAGGAATTAAGAAATGAAGTACGTTTGGAGTGCGACAGTTTCTATCGTAATGAGTTTAGGTCCTCTTACGGCAACCCAAAGAAAGAGTGGAATGTCATTAGCACTATCCTAAATCGTGGTTCTAAACCAAGTGACACATCAATTATACTATGCGATGGTGATGAGAGTATTTCTGACCCCACAGTAGTAGCAAATCTTTTTAATGGTCACTTTTCATCAATAGGGCAAACTCTCGTTTCCGCACCTCCGTGTATGAGATCTGTGGTGTTGAATTCAGAAAACAGTTTTTGCTTTGAGCATTTAACCGGCATCGAAGTTTTAAAAGCCATTAAATCCTTAAATAACTATGTATTGTGTAACTCCAGATCATGTGGCTCTGATGGAATTTTAAATCAAACTCTAAGACATGTGGCTCTAAACGTAGGTGACATTCTTACATATCTCTTCAATAGAAGTGTTTTGTCTGGAATTTTTCCCACTGACTTAAAATGTGCTGTTGTTATTCCTCTATCCAAAAAGGGCAACAAAAAAATGTGAATAACTACAGGCCAATTTCTTTACTTTCTTCCATTTTAGGTGTGGGCGATCGACAGAAGATGCCCTGCTGGAATTTTGTTCGCTTATACATCGTGAACTAGACAACAAGATGAATTGTTCTGGCCTGTTTGGCGATATCAAGAAAGCGTTTGATATGGTAGATCATAAAACTTTATTAGAAAAGTTATATTGCGCAGGTTTTCGTGGTTTTATGTATAACTGGTTTAAGTCGTACTTACATACCAGGAAGAGTGCAGAGAGTAAAGATTGGAAGTAGCTTAAGTAACACTGTTGCAATTAGCTTAGGAGTACCTCAAGGATCTGTTCTGCAACGGAAGTTGGCCCCGGAAATAGCAGCCATTTTAGCTAACTTTTAATTTAAAAAAAAAATCAACCTTGGTATGTGGTGGTTCGAGGTTCGAACCTACGACCCCTCGCTTCCAGACCAGACGCTCTACCGCTGTGCCATCATACTACCTGCGTTGGGTATGTCAAATGCTGCACTTAAACTGAACAACAATTACAACTCACCCACGTATGTACATATATGTGTAAGTACATAAGAAATTCTAACCACGACAGCGCTGTGGTGAAATAAGCGCGGTGAGAATGTTAATAACACAAGAAGAAATTAGAGTACACCGTTTGACACAACTCACGTAACTAGCGCAGTAGCTCAGCTGTAAAATGCTAGGCATCCAATTTAAGTGAAGGTGGTTCAAGTCCAGGTCGAGACAGTTTATTTGTTCCTTTTTTTATACTCAGCTGTACTAGTACTCAGTGTATTATAGTTTTGATTTCATAACGGTGGATTGTAACAGAATGAAATAAGCGAGATAGATATAAACTTATATATATCAAAATTATCAGGGTGAAAACAGAAATTGATTGAGCCATGTCCGTCCGTCCGTCCGTACGCACTCTAACTCGCGCAAAAATTTAGATATTTTGATGAAATTTGGAATGCAACTTGGTATCGAGACTGGGACAGTTGGTATTGAAAATGGGCGAAATCGGATTATGACCACGCCCACTTTTCCTATATAGAAGAAATCGGAAATTTGGTATCTCAGCCACTAATATAGCTAGAGTGATAAAACTTCACCCGCGTATTGAGCTCAGGCCCTTATGAAGAAATTTGATGAAATTTTGGAAAATGGGCGGTGCCACGCCCACTTATTAAGGGGCAAACATTGAAAGTTTTATAAGCCATAACTCAGAAACCGTAGAAGATATATCGATGAAATTTGGTATGCGTGATTTACTTACTTAGGCAAACGTCTGGAGGGAAAATTATCAAAATCGGTTGACGGCCACGCCCACTTTTATATATGTGTATTATAAAGTGACCTAATAAAAACATTTTAAGCGACATCTCTGTCAAATATAAAGATCTATCACTGAAATTTTGTGGCAGGAGTCCATCTACGGACGTAAAACAAAAAACACAAAAATTTTGGAAAATGGGCGGTGCAACGACCACTTATTAAGGGGCAAACATTGAAAGTTTTAAGAGTCATAACTCAGAAGATATAAAACAAAAAACACAAAAAACACAAAAAATTTGGAAAATGGGCGGTGCAACGACCACTTATTAAGGGGCAAACATTGAAAGTTTTAAGAGTCATAACTCAGAAGATATATCGATCAAATTTGGTACGCGTGATATGCTTACTTAGGCAAATGTTTGGACGGAAAATTGCCAAAATCGGTTGACGACCACGCCCACTTTTATATAGGGGAACTATAAAGCGGCGCGATAAAAACATTTTAAGCGATATCTTTGTCAAATATACAGATAATTCATTGAAATTTTGTGGAATGAGTTCTACAATAGACCAGAAACAAAAAATAGAAAAGTTTTGGAAAATGGGCGTGGCACCGCCTCTTTTTAGAAGCAGGAATATACGAGATTTCTGAGCCCATAACTCGACAAATAATTGAGATATGACGAAACTTGGTTTATACACTTTTATAATTTGTGTTAATAGACACGTAAAAATTTAATTGAAAACGGTTTATGACCACGCCTACTTTTTAACAAAGATATTTCTGGAACACCCTTTGGGAATTTGTAACGTGACGTCGTTGTAACTAGAACTCATAAAGGAATGAAATTTTGCACAAAGAATAATATTCATGTTCTTAGTTGGATCACTGATAAACATTTTGAAAATTGGCGTGGCTACGCCCACTTTATGCGGCACTCGCTTTATATTAAGTGCACCGAGTTTCCATCAAACAAACAATGAAAGCATACAGCTGAGTATTTAATGTTCGATTCCACTCGAACTTAGGCTTCCTTACTTGTTTCTATGATAATTTAATGATACAGTATTATGATTATCGATGCACCAAGAGATGTGCGGTAGATTAAAGTCTCCTAAGACGATTATAGAATCAAACTCTGTCATCCTTAAGTTGACAAATTTAAGCAAGGAAATAAGCTCTAAATAAACTGAAAGGTCGGAAGAAGGAGGAATGTAACAGATTGCTAAGTAAGTATGACCCGTTCCAACCTTGATGCGGATGCACTTATATTCGAAAGTTGTAACGGAGTTTACATTAATTTCTTCCGATGGTATTGAAGAATGCACGGCGAGCAGTACACCTCCGCCAACTCTGTCTAGACGATCATTTCTGTACACTTGATATACGTTACTAAAAATTTCAGAATTAAAAGTGTGTGGTTTGAGCCATGTTTCCGTAAAACAAACAACATGGAAATTACAGTCAAAGGATTTTAAGTATAAGTCAGTTAATTTAGTATTTAAGCCTCTCACATTCTGATAGTAAATTTTCAAATCAGATTTTAGTTTTTTGAAACAGTATTAGGAACAGAAATTGTAGGTAAATTTTTGTTACGTGATCTTGGCCTGTGTTCAAATTCACGGACGAAAGCTCCGGACGGCCAAAAGGACGTGTTCAAAAGAGTGTCAAAGTCTACCAAAGAAACATCTATTTTAAATGATGCAACATTTCTATTGTAGCCGAATTTAAATTTATTAATAGTTATATCATCCGTTTTAATTTTCGATGATATGTAAAATTTCAAGTCATCCTCGGTAGTATTGATATCGAATCTCGATATAAAAACAGATTTTTTAATTGGGACAACAACCAACTCTTTGGGCTTGGATTTTGGCTCCAAAGAACAATCCTTCGGATCAGACTCCTTCCGGGAATTAAGAGAAGAAGCTGGTGCATGCTTAGAAGAGCAAGGTCCATGCTTAGAAGAGCAAGGTCCGTCTTCCGCAGGTTTTGGTGAAGCCAAATCGATTAGCTCCACTGAATTTTGAACCAAATCGACCTGCAGGTTTTGTAACACCACTTCACCGCCCCGTGAAATGGATTCCTTCGGACTTTGTCGGTTCACTTTAGAAGACGGACCTGAAGCAGGCTTATCCAAGCACTTGAAGGATTTAAAAATGTCTTCATATTGCCTAAATTTATCGTTTAGAGCACTCAGTTCTCTACCAATTTCTGAAAATCCGTTCCTGGTTTGCCTGAAGAATTTGAACAGATCAACTTCGGTTGATCTGCACTTCACACAAGAACATCTCAGACCTTTCTTGTCGTTAACAGCGTCAAGAACTCTCCCTGTCAAGCCAGCACATTTCATATGGGCAGGCCCATCGCAAAGCCAGCATGACACGAAGCGTTCGGAGTCGCTTTTCAGTGGACAGTTTTCATAAATACAAGGCATGGTACCAATAAAATATAAAAAAGAATAAAATAAAAATAAAAGCAAATATAAATATAAATATAAATATAAATATAAATATAAATATAAATATAAATATAAATATAAATATAAATATAAATATAAATATAAATATAAATATAAATATAAATATAAATATAAATATAAATAAGAATTAAAAATAATAATAATAATAATAATAATAATAATAATAATAATAATAATAATAATAATAATAATAATAATAATAATAATAATAATAATAATAATAATAATAATAATAATAATAATAATAATAATAATAATAATAATAATAATAATAATAATAATAATAATAATAATAATAATAATAATAATAATAATAATAATAATAATAATAATAATAATAATAATAATAATAATAATAATAATAATAATAATAATAATAATAATAATAATAATAATAATAATAATAATAATAATAATAATAATAATAATAATAATAATAATAATAATAATAATAATAATAATAATAATAATAATAATAATAATAATAATAATAATAATAATAATAATAATAATAATAATAATAATAATAATAATAATAATAATAATAATAATAATAATAATAATAATAATAATAATAATAATAATAATAATAATAATAATAATAATAATAATAATAATAATAATAATAATAATAATAATAATAATAATAATAATAATAATAATAATAATAATAATAATAATAATAATAATAATAATAATAATAATAATAATAATAATAATAATAATAATAATAATAATAATAATAATAATAATAATAATAATAATAATAATAATAATAATAATAATAATAATAATAATAATAATAATAATAATAATAATAATAATAATAATAATAATAATAATAATAATAATAATAATAATAATAATAATAAGATTAATAATAATAATAATAATAATAATAATAATAATAATAATAATAATAATAATAATAATAATAAGATTAATAATAATAATAATAATAATAATAATAATAATAATAATAATAATAATAATAATAATAATAATAATAATAATAATAATAATAATAATAATAATAATAATAATAATAATAATAATAATAATAATAATAATAATAATAATAATAATAATAATAATAATAATAATAATAATAATAATAATAATAATAATAATAATAATAATAATAATAATAATAATAATAATAATAATAATAATAATAATAATAATAATAATAATAATAATAATAATAATAATAATAATAATAATAATAATAATAATAATAATAATAATAATAATAATAATAATAATAATAATAATAATAATAATAATAATAATAATAATAATAATAATAATAATAATAATAATAATAATAATAATAATAATAATAATAATAATAATAATAATAATAATAATAATAATAATAATAATAATAATAATAATAATAATAATAATAATAATAATAATAATAATAATAATAATAATAATAATAATAATAATAATAATAATAATAATAATAATAATAATAATAATAATAATAATAATAATAATAATAATAATAATAATAATAATAATAATAATAATAATAATAATAATAATAATAATAATAATAATAATAATAATAATAATAATAATAATAATAATAATAATAATAATAATAATAATAATAATAATAATAATAATAATAATAATAATAATAATAATAATAATAATAATAATAATAATAATAATAATAATAATAATAATAATAATAATAATAATAATAATAATAATAATAATAATAATAATAATAATAATAATAATAATAATAATAATAATAATAATAATAATAATAATAATAATAATAATAATAATAATAATAATAATAATAATAATAATAATAATAATAATAATAATAATAATAATAATAATAATAATAATAATAATAATAATAATAATAATAATAATAATAATAATAATAATAATAATAATAATAATAATAATAATAATAATAATAATAATAATAATAATAATAATAATAATAATAATAATAATAATAATAATAATAATAATAATAATAATAATAATAATAATAATAATAATAATAATAATAATAATAATAATAATAATAATAATAATAATAATAATAATAATAATAATAATAATAATAATAATAATAATAATAATAATAATAATAATAATAATAATAATAATAATAATAATAATAATAATAATAATAATAATAATAATAATAATAATAATAATAATAATAATAATAATAATAATAATAATAATAATAATAATAATAATAATAATAATAATAATAATAATAATAATAATAATAATAATAATAATAATAATAATAATAATAATAATAATAATAATAATAATAATAATAATAATAATAATAATAATAATAATAATAATAATAATAATAATAATAATAATAATAATAATAATAATAATAATAATAATAATAATAATAATAATAATAATAATAATAATAATAATAATAATAATAATAATAATAATAATAATAATAATAATAATAATAATAATAATAATAATAATAATAATAATAATAATAATAATAATAATAATAATAATAATAATAATAATAATAATAATAATAATAATAATAATAATAATAATAATAATAATAATAATAATAATAATAATAATAATAATAATAATAATAATAATAATAATAATAATAATAATAATAATAATAATAATAATAATAATAATAATAATAATAATAATAATAATAATAATAATAATAATAATAATAATAATAATAATAATAATAATAATAATAATAATAATAATAATAATAATAATAATAATAATAATAATAATAATAATAATAATAATAATAATAATAATAATAATAATAATAATAATAATAATAATAATAATAATAATAATAATAATAATAATAATAATAATAATAATAATAATAATAATAATAATAATAATAATAATAATAATAATAATAATAATAATAATAATAATAATAATAATAATAATAATAATAATAATAATAATAATAATAATAATAATAATAATAATAATAATAATAATAATAATAATAATAATAATAATAATAATAATAATAATAATAATAATAATAATAATAATAATAATAATAATAATAATAATAATAATAATAATAATAATAATAATAATAATAATAATAATAATAATAATAATAATAATAATAATAATAATAATAATAATAATAATAATAATAATAATAATAATAATAATAATAATAATAATAATAATAATAATAATAATAATAATAATAATAATAATAATAATAATAATAATAATAATAATAATAATAATAATAATAATAATAATAATAATAATAATAATAATAATAATAATAATAATAATAATAATAATAATAATAATAATAATAATAATAATAATAATAATAATAATAATAATAATAATAATAATAATAATAATAATAATAATAATAATAATAATAATAATAATAATAATAATAATAATAATAATAATAATAATAATAATAATAATAATAATAATAATAATAATAATAATAATAATAATAATAATAATAATAATAATAATAATAATAATAATAATAATAATAATAATAATAATAATAATAATAATAATAATAATAATAATAATAATAATAATAATAATAATAATAATAATAATAATAATAATAATAATAATAATAATAATAATAATAATAATAATAATAATAATAATAATAATAATAATAATAATAATAATAATAATAATAATAATAATAATAATAATAATAATAATAATAATAATAATAATAATAATAATAATAATAATAATAATAATAATAATAATAATAATAATAATAATAATAATAATAATAATAATAATAATAATAATAATAATAATAATAATAATAATAATAATAATAATAATAATAATAATAATAATAATAATAATAATAATAATAATAATAATGATAATAATAATAATAATAATAATAATAATAATAATAATAATAATAATAATAATAATAATAATAATAATAATAATAATAATAATAATAATAATAATAATAATAATAATAATAATAATAATAATAATAATAATAATAATAATAATAATAATAATAATAATAATAATTGTTTAGGCTACCATAATAATAATAATAATAATAATAATAATAATAATAATAATAATAATAATAATAATAATAATAATAATGATAATATAATGATAATAATAATAATAATAATAATAATAATAATAATAATAATAATAATAATAATAATAATAATAATAATAATAATAATAATAATAATAATAATAATAATAATAATAATAATAATAATAATAATAATAATAATAATAATAATAATAATAATAATTGTTTAGGCTACCAGCCTAAACCCAAGAAAAACATGACCGCCCTAATGTGCAATTATTAGTAACGAGTGGCTGAATTAACGGCCACCGTTAACTACAATAAATTTACTTTTCTTTCACTTCGTTGCACAAATTAAGCGATTCTAGCGTCAACCAGCTGCAGCGACACCTCGTCCATATCTATATTAACAAATAAAATTCTACGAATTTTATACATACGTATTATAACGTATTATTCATGGTCCTTACGCGCCTCCACGAGGAACACGGAATTTGGACACAAAACCCACTTCCAAGCAAGCGACCTAACAACAATACAGTCCACACAATCAAAAGGCTACACCTCAAACTCATCAACACAAGAATTCCAACCACCCAATAGAAGTTGAAGCAACAGCAACAACACCTGTACATGCATACATCCACCATAAGAAGCATACATTCACATACATCACCATTTAAAAGCAAAAATAATTATTTCAATCGGTAAGTGGTTCCCTTTTGTGATTTTCTGCACAAGTGATAGAACGAAAAATTATAAAAATTGTGATCGAAAGTGCTAACGAAGTGCGAGTGTAATTAAAAAACAAACATTTTTTTTATTATTGGATTTTTTTTCCTTTTTGTGCAAACACAAAACAACAACAACACTGCACTTCGACGGCTTACGGCCAATTACGCGGTTTTTTTCTTATAAAAATCCCACAAGCACTCACAATTGATTTTTTTTCCCTATTTATTACTAAAATTTGGGTGGCACCACGAAAATATTTGCAAAAAATTAAATATAATTCTTTCAAATTGCACATTGCGTCCTGTGCTAATAAGCGAATATACTTAAAAATTTTTTTGAGGTTATACGAATAACCAATATACATTGCGTTTTTGTTGTTTTTATATGACACAAAGCATTAAGGTTAAACACGCGCACATACATATATACATATTATAATTTGTAGGTACCCTGCAAAAATTGTTGGACCACTTGGTACATTTGTGCCACAGTCAACTAGCTACTAACTTGTCACATGTAGCCAATCATTGGGCCAGTTCACGTATATGGTACATTTGTGCCGCATTCAACTAGCTACGAACTTGCCACATGCAGCCAATAATTGGACCAGTTCATATATACATATGTATATATGTAGATTCGTGATTGAGAGCTCAAGAATGAAGTAGTTATGAAAATAAAAACGACCAAAAAAACCAAAAGTAAAATTTAATCGGATGAGCCAGCCGATAAGCAAGCTCTACTAATTAGCACAATGAATTGTTTGAAGAGATGTGGCGGTCTCCTAAATGGATCTATAACTTCTACCAAAAAATATTAATTTTTCACATCAATTTTTCCTTAAAAAAAAATAAATAAAATTGGTCTTGAGAGGTAGTTATGGAAATATTTTACATTTTTAAGAGCCCATGCACAATTGACTTCTACCTCGCTTTGCTTCAGAGTTTTGCTTTGACAGTTTCGTTCAGCATTTGCTTTTCAAAGGGACATGTTCACAATTGAGGTGAAGCGAGTAAAGCAAGGTATAAAGTTAGCCATGTTTCAACTTTTTTACACTTTGACAAATATCTCCCCTTGTGTGAAAAATAACATTCGAATAAGCAGAAAAAAGCAAATTCCCCAAATATTTTACCAAAAATCGGGTTTATAAATTAAAGCAAAGAAGTGAAGCAGAAATTTTCAAAGTGTTAATTGTAGCAAGCATCTGAAATTTCGCTTTGCTTTAAGCTTTTTATACTCAGCTGTACTAGTACACAGAGTATTATAGTTTTATTCACATAACGGTGGATTGTAACAGAGTGAAATAATCGAGATAGATATAGACTTTATATATCAAAATGATCAGGGTGAAAAGAGAAATCGATTGAGCCATGTCCGTCCGTCTGTCCGTAAACACTCTAACTCGCGCAAAAATTGAGATATTTTGATGAAATTTGAAATGCAAGTTGGTATCGAGACTGGGACGGTTGGTATTGAAAATGGGCGAAATCGGACCATGACCACGCCCACTTCCCCTATATAGTAAAAATCGGAAATTTTGTATCTCAGTCACTAATAGAGCTAGAGTGATAAAATTTCACCCACGTGTGGAGCTCAGGCCCTTATGAAGAAATTTGGTGAGAGTTTGAAAAATGGGCGGTGCCACGCCCACTTATTAAGGGCCAAACATTGAAAGTTTTATATGTCATAACTCAGAAACTGTTGAAGATATATTGATGAAATTTGGTAGGCGTGATATACTTACTTAGGAACATTTTTGGACGAAAAATTGCCAAAATCGGTTAACGACCACGCCCACTTTTATATACGGGTATTATAAAGTGGCCTAATAAAAACATTTTAAGCGATATCTCTGTCAAATATAAAGGTATGTCATTGAAATTTTATGGCAGGAGTCCAACTGCGGATATAAAACGAACAGCATAAAAATTTTGGAAATGGTCCTGTGCTAGGACATTGCAATGTTAATTGAACCAATATTTTTATATGGAATGTGGCAGGTTTTGGGCTAGTTGATTGCCACAAGCGGCTGGTTTGTACATGCATGTATGGACTAGTTCCGTTTTCTGCAGGGCATACATATATATGAACTGGCCCAATTATTGGCTGTATGTGGCAAGTTCGTAGCTAGTTGAATTTGGCACAAATGTACCATATACGGGAACTGGCCCAATGATTGGCTACATGTGACAAGTTCGTAGCTAGTTGAATGTGGCACAAATGTACCATATACGTGAACTGGCCCAATGATTGGCTACATGTGACAAGTTAGTAGCTAGTTGACTGTGGCACAAATGTACCAAGTAGTCCAACAATTTTTACAGGGTGGTCGGCGATCAGCGTTGCCACTTTGGTTACTTTTTACCAAAATTGGTTACAATTTTTTCGTTTGGTTACGTGGTTACTTTCGTCCGTTTTTGGTTACCTTCAAGGTCCATGTATTGAGCACACCATGGTTACATTAAATTTTTAGGAATACGATTTTAGTTTTTCCAAACTATAAAATATTTGTTATCCAAATTGTTTTGTTGTATTTTTTTTCTTTTATCAAATTCCAAATAATTTATTGTTGGGGGTAAATGGAAAAAATTCAACCACTATTTCCAGCGAATGTTGAGTGTATAGCTGTTTTTAAATGTTGATAGAACGCTACGACCGGGTGATATTTCGCTCGACGTTGGATCTGTTTAAGGCTTAAAGATTTAAAACAATTGATATATTTTAGTTTTTGTTAACCGTATATATTGTTTTGCTTTCAAATAAATAGCTCTTATATTATTAATTTATTTTGGTTACCTGTTTCTGGTTTTGGTTACTTTTATTTTGTATTTTGGTAAATTTTAAATTTTTTAAGTGGCAAAGCTGTCGGCGATATCTGAAATGAGGTTGTGTTGGTGAGAACAAAACAAGTTCTCCGCATGCGCACCCCTGTAGGAAATTGATCCGCTTCAAGTGGAATATACATACGTATATGTAGAACAGACATTTTTGGTTTTTTGTTGTTTTTGTTTTTTGTTGTTTGCCTTAGAAAGGAAAAGAACTTTTTAATGAAAAAAAATTATCTCTTCTGAAAAAATTAAAGGGTAGTTGGCTAAAACAGAGTGTTTGGAATACAAAAGTCATCCAAATAAGAGTACAAAAACTCTTTGTGAAAATTTTTGGACGAAAAATTGCCAAAATCGGTTGAGGGCCACGCCCACTTTTATATATGGGTCTTATAAAGTGACCTAATAAAAACATTTTAAGCGATATCTCTGTCAAATATAAAGGCATATCATTGAAATTTTATAGCAGGAGTCCAACTGCGGACATAAAACGAAAAACACAAAAATTTTGGCAAATGGGCGTGGCACCGCCTCTTTTTATAAACAGGAATATACGAGATTTCTGAGCCCATAACTCGACAAATGATTTATATATAATGACTAAACTTGGTGTGTACACTTTTATTACTTGTGGTAATACATTTTGAAAATTTTAGCGAAATCGGTTGACGACCACGCCCACTTTTTAAGAAAGATATATCTGGAACACTCTTTGGGAACGTGACATCTTTATAACTAGCAGTCATAAAGGAATGAAATTTTGCACAAAGAATAATATTCATATGCTTAGTTGGATGACTGATAAAAATTTAGAAAATGGGCGTGGCTACGCCCACTTTATGCAGCACTCGCTTTATATTAAGTGCACCGTGTTTCCATCAAACAAACAATGAAAGCATACAGCTGAGTATTTAATGTTCGATTCCACTCGAACTTAGGCTTCCTTACTTGTTTCTATCAAAGTTGGAGCAGACAAAGCCAATTGTGCACGGGCTCTAACTCCTTAGAGTAGTTTAAAAAGTAACTTGCCGTAGCTAGTTTAAAAAGTAACCTCTTGTAAGTGGTTTGAAAAGTAGCTACGGCAAGTTAGTTTTTAAACTAGTTTGATGCGATCGAGCGATGGACCATGTGGTCCTGTGCTAGGACATTGCAATGTCAATTGGACCAATATTTTTATATGGAATGTGGCAGGTTTTGGGCTAGTTGATTGCCACAAGCGGCTGGTTTGTACATGCATGTATGGACTAGCTCCGTTTTCTGCAGGGTATTAACAGTGTTGCAAAGAAGCATTAATCTAAATATTTAAAAAAAAAAAAATGGTCTTGAGAGCTCAGGAATGAAGTAGTTATGAAAATAAAAACGACCAAAAACCCAAAAGTAAAATTTAATCGGATGAGGCAGCCGATAAACAAGCTCTACTAATTAGCACAAAGAATTGCTTGAAGAGATGTGGCGGTCTCCTAAATGGATCTATAAATTCTACCAAAAAATATTAATTTTTCACATCAATTTTTCCTTAAAAAAAAAAATAAATAAAATTGGTCTTGAGAGCTCAAGAATGAAGTAGTTATGGAAATATTTTACATTTTTAACTCCTTAGAGTAGTTTAAAAAGTAGCTTGCCGTAGCTAGTTTAAAAAGTAATCTCTTGTAGGTGGTTTGCAAAGTAGCTACGGCAAGTTAGTTTTTAAACTAGTTTGATGCGATCGAGCGATGGACCATGTGGTCCTGTGCTAGGACATTGCAATGTTAATTGGACCAATATTTTTATATGGAATGTGGCAGGTTTTGGGCTAGTTGATTGCCACAAGCGGCTGGTTTGTACATGCATGTATGGACTAGTTCCGTTTTCTGCAGGGCCCTGCAAAAATTGTTGGACCACTTGGTACATTTGTGCCACAGTCAACTAGCTACTAACTTGTCACATGTAGCCAATCATTGGGCCAGTTCACGTATATGGTACATTTGTGCCGCATTCAACTAGCTACGAACTTGCCACATGCAGCCAATAATTGGACCAGTTCATATATACATATGTATATATGTAGATTCGTGATTGAGAGCTCAAGAATGAAGTAGTTATGAAAATAAAAACGACCAAAAAAACCAAAAGTAAAATTTAATCGGATGAGCCAGCCGATAAGCAAGCTCTACTAATTAGCACAATGAATTGTTTGAAGAGATGTGGCGGTCTCCTAAATGGATCTATAACTTCTACCAAAAAATATTAATTTTTCACATCAATTTTTCCTTAAAAAAAATAAATAAAATTGGTCTTGAGAGGTAGTTATGGAAATATTTTACATTTTTAAGAGCCCATGCACAATTGACTTCTACCTCGCTTTGCTTCAGAGTTTTGCTTTGACAGTTTCGTTCAGCATTTGATTTTCAAAGGGACATGTTCACAATTGAGGTGAAGCGAGTAAAGCAAGGTATAAAGTTAGCCATGTTTCAACTTTTTTACACTTTGACAAATATCTCCCCTTGTGTGAAAAATAACATTCGAATAAGCAGAAAAAAGCAAATTCCCCAAATATTTTACCAAAAATCGGGTTTATAAATTAAAGCAAAGAAGTGAAGCAGAAATTTTCAAAGTGTTAATTGTAGCAAGCATCTGAAATTTCGCTTTGCTTTAAGCTTTTTATACTCAGCTGTACTAGTACACAGAGTATTATAGTTTTATTCACATAACGGTGGATTGTAACAGAGTGAAATAATCGAGATAGATATAGACTTTATATATCAAAATGATCAGGGTGAAAAGAGAAATCGATTGAGCCATGTCCGTCCGTCCGTCCGTCTGTCCGTAAACACTCTAACTCGCGCAAAAATTGAGATATTTTGATGAAATTTGAAATGCAAGTTGGTATCGAGACTGGGACGGTTGGTATTGAAAATGGGCGAAATCGGACCATGACCACGCCCACTTCCCCTATATAGTAAAAATCGGAAATTTTGTATCTCAGTCACTAATAGAGCTAGAGTGATAAAATTTCACCCACGTGTGGAGCTCAGGCCCTTATGAAGAAATTTGGTGAGAGTTTGAAAAATGGGCGGTGCCACGCCCACTTATTAAGGGCCAAACATTGAAAGTTTTATATGTCATAACTCAGAAACTGTTGAAGATATATTGATGAAATTTGGTAGGCGTGATATACTTACTTAGGAACATTTTTGGACGAAAAATTGCCAAAATCGGTTAACGACCACGCCCACTTTTATATACGGGTATTATAAAGTGGCCTAATAAAAACATTTTAAGCGATATCTCTGTCAAATATAAAGGTATGTCATTGAAATTTTATGGCAGGAGTCCAACTGCGGATATAAAACGAACAGCATAAAAATTTTGGAAATGGTCCTGTGCTAGGACATTGCAATGTTAATTGAACCAATATTTTTATATGGAATGTGGCAGGTTTTGGGCTAGTTGATTGCCACAAGCGGCTGGTTTGTACATGCATGTATGGACTAGTTCCGTTTTCTGCAGGGCATAGATATATATGAACTGGCCCAATTATTGGCTGTATGTGGCAAGTTCGTAGCTAGTTGAATTTGGCACAAATGTACCATATACGGGAACTGGCCCAATGATTGGCTACATGTGACAAGTTCGTAGCTAGTTGAATGTGGCACAAATGTACCATATACGTGAACTGGCCCAATGATTGGCTACATGTGACAAGTTAGTAGCTAGTTGACTGTGGCACAAATGTACCAAGTAGTCCAACAATTTTTACAGGGTGGTCGGCGATCAGCGTTGCCACTTTGGTTACTTTTTACCAAAATTGGTTACAATTTTTTCGTTTGGTTACGTGGTTACTTTCGTCCGTTTTTGGTTACCTTCAAGGTCCATGTATTGAGCACACCATGGTTACATTAAATTTTTAGGAATACGATTTTAGTTTTTCCAAACTATAAAATATTTGTTATCCAAATTGTTTTGTTGTATTTTTTTTCTTTTATCAAATTCCAAATAATTTATTGTTGGGGGTAAATGGAAAAAATTCAACCACTATTTCCAGCGAATGTTGAGTGTATAGCTGTTTTTAAATGTTGATAGAACGCTACGACCGGGTGATATTTCGCTCGACGTTGGATCTGTTTAAGGCTTAAAGATTTAAAACAATTGATATATTTTAGTTTTTGTTAACCGTATATATTGTTTTGCTTTCAAATAAATAGCTCTTATATTATTAATTTATTTTGGTTACCTGTTTCTGGTTTTGGTTACTTTTATTTTGTATTTTGGTAAATTTTAAATTTTTTAAGTGGCAACGCTGTCGGCGATATCTGAAATGAGGTTGTGTTGGTGAGAACAAAACAAGTTCTCCGCATGCGCACCCCCGTAGGAAATTGATCCGCTTCAAGTGGAATATACATACGTATATGTAGAACAGACATTTTTGGTTTTTTGTTGTTTTTGTTTTTTGTTGTTTGCCTTTGAAAGGAAAAGAACTTTTTAATGAAAAAAAATTATCTCTTCTGAAAAAATTAAAGGGTAGTTGGCTAAAACAGAGTGTTTGGAATACAAAAGTCATCCAAATAAGAGTACAAAAACTCTTTGTGAAAATTTTTGGACGAAAAATTGCCAAAATCGGTTGAGGGCCACGCCCACTTTTATATATGGGTCTTATAAAGTGACCTAATAAAAACATTTTAAGCGATATCTCTGTCAAATATAAAGACATATCATTGAAATTTTATAGCAGGAGTCCAACTGCGGACATAAAACGAAAAACACAAAAATTTTGGCAAATGGGCGTGGCACCGCCTCTTTTTATAAACAGGAATATACGAGATTTCTGAGCCCATAACTCGACAAATTATTTATATATAATGACTAAACTTGGTGTGTACACTTTTATTACTTGTGGTAATACATTTTGAAAATTTTAGCGAAATCGGTTGACGACCACGCCCACTTTTTAAGAAAGATATATCTGGAACACTCTTTGGGAACGTGACATCTTTATAACTAGCAGTCATAAAGGAATGAAATTTTGCACAAAGAATAATATTCATATGCTTAGTTGGATGACTGATAAAAATTTAGAAAATGGGCGTGGCTACGCCCACTTTATGCAGCACTCGCTTTATATTAAGTGCACCGTGTTTCCATCAAACGCAAACAAACAATGAAAGCATACAGCTGAGTATTTAATGTTCGATTCCACTCGAACTTAGGCTTCCTTACTTGTTTCTATCAAAGTTGGAGCAGACAAAGCCAATTGTGCACGGGCTCTAACTCCTTAGAGTAGTTTAAAAAGTAACTTGCCCTAGCTAGTTTAAAAAGTAACCTCTTGTAAGTGGTTTGAAAAGTAGCTACGGCAAGTTAGTTTTTAAACTAGTTTGATGCGATCGAGCGATGGACCATGTGGTCCTGTGCTAGGACATTGCAATGTCAATTGGACCAATATTTTTATATGGAATGTGGCAGGTTTTGGGCTAGTTGATTGCCACAAGCGGCTGGTTTGTACATGCATGTATGGACTAGCTCCGTTTTCTGCAGGGTATTAACAGTGTTGCCAAGAAGCATTAATCTAAATATTTAAAAAAAAAATAAAATAGGTAAAAAAACTTTTTAAGTTAAACGGTTTTATGTTATACATACATTGCAATGTTTAAGATAAATGTACTAAAAACCAAAAAATAATAAAATAGATACAGTCGTGGGAATTATAAACATTTGCATAGACTAGACTAAAATAAAACCGTGGGGCACGTCAATTGTCTACAATCGTTGATTAAAATGTTTGTTTTGTAATGTTACACTATAATTAGGCAGTTGTTCAACCGACAACGATGGACGTGTGATAAGTAGGGCTAGAATGTGGAAAAAAGCTAGCAAGCTCGATTATAAGCGAGTTTTAGGGTTTCATAGTGGTGAGCGAGTAGTACTTTTATCATATGTTTTGTCGATTAAAGACAAACTACGAGCAGTGAAACGATTCCTCGTGTGAATGTCCAACGATAAACTAGTTGAAACATCTCTTTTATTAACATGGAGTGTATAACTATTGGAATTTCCATGAGCAAGAAAATAGTAAGTATTTTCCTTACCGTCTGCGGGCCAACTGCCTAACGACGAATTAAACGATTCTTCTATCGCACATTAAGTCGATAATTTGTAGACAATTGACGTGCCCCCCGGTTTTATTTTAGTCTAGTCTATGCAAATGTTTATAATTCCCACGACTGTATCTATTTTATTATTTTTTGGTTTTTAGTACATTTATCTTAAACATTGCAATGTATGTATAACATAAAACCGTTTAACTTAAAAAGTTTTTTTACCTATTTTATTTTCTAGTTTTTAGTTTTTATTTCGCATTCTGTTTAATTCATTTAGTGCTTCATTATTGCAAGGTTTCTTGCCCGTTAGTTTATTGCAGTCCAACGCCTCTATAGCGACCCACGCGCCACCTATCGGAAGTTTTTTTTAGGAAAATATTTCCTTTCAAGGTAGTAATACATGTTCCGAATTTCAGCCAAATCGGACCATAAATGCGATTTTTGTAAATATAGCGACCCACGCGCCACCTAGCGGAATTTTTTTTTTAAGAAAATATTTCTTTTCAAGGTAGTAATACATGTTCCGAATTTCAGCCAAATCGGACCATAAATGCGATTTTTGTAAATATAGCGACCCACGCGCCACCTAGCGGAATTTTTTTTTTAAGAAAATATTTCTTTTCAAGGTAGTAATACATGTTCCGAATTTCAGCCAAATAGGACCATAAATGCGATTTTTGTAAATATAGCGACCCACGCGCCACCTATCGGAATTTTTTTTTTCATAATATTGCATTGTCATCGGGGTTATACATGCGTGCAAAATTTCAGGTTAATCGGTTGACAGGAAGAGGGTGAAATTTGAATTACTAAATTTGACCCAACAATAAAACAAACGGGGTGAGCTAAATAAAAAAAAATAGTCTCCCGTGCCCCCCGGTTTTATTTTAGTCTAGTCTATGCAAATGTTTATAATTCCCACGACTGTATCTATTTTATTATTTTTTGGTTTTTAGTACATTTATCTTAAACATTGCAATGTATGTATAACATAAAACCGTTTAACTTAAAAAGTTTTTTTACCTATTTTATTTTCTAGTTTTTAGTTTTTATTTCGCATTCTGTTTAATTCATTTAGTGCTTCATTATTGCATGGTTTCTTGCCCGTTAGTTTATTGCAGTCCAACGCCTCTATAGCGACCCACGCGCCACCTATCGGAAGTTTTTTTTAGGAAAATATTTCCTTTCAAGGTAGTAATACATGTTCCGAATTTCAGCCAAATCGGACCATAAATGCGATTTTTGTAAATATAGCGAGCCACGCGCCACCTAGCGGAATTTTTTTTTTTAAGAAAATATTTCTTTTCAAGGTAGTAATACATGTTCCGAATTTCAGCCAAATCGGACCATAAATGCGATTTTTGTAAATATAGCGACCCACGCGCCACCTAGCGGAATTTTTTTTTTAAGAAAATATTTCTTTTCAAGGTAGTAATACATGTTCCGAATTTCAGCCAAATAGGACCATAAATGCGATTTTTGTAAATATAGCGACCCACGCGCCACCTATCGGAATTTTTTTTTTTCATAATATTGCATTGTCATCGGGGTTATACATGCGTGCAAAATTTCAGGTTAATCGGTTGACAGGAAGAGGGTGAAATTTGAATTACTAAATTTGACCCAACAATAAAACAAACGGGGTGAGCTAAATAAAACCGTTTAAAAATGGTCTTGAGAGCTCAGGAATGAAGTAGTTATGAAAATAAAAACGACCAAAAACCCAAAAGTAAAATTTAATCGGATGAGCCAGCCGATAAACAAGCTCTACTAATTAGCACAAAGAATTGCTTGAAGAGATGTGGCGGTCTCCTAAATGGATCTATAAATTCTACCAAAAAATATTAATTTTTCACATCAATTTTTCCTTAAAAAAAAAATAAATAAAATTGGTCTTGAGAGCTCAAGAATGAAGTAGTTATGGAAATATTTTACATTTTTAACTCCTTAGAGTAGTTTAAAAAGTAGCTTGCCGTAGCTAGTTTAAAAAGTAATCTCTTGTAGGTGGTTTGCAAAGTAGCTACGGCAAGTTAGTTTTTAAACTAGTTTGATGCGATCGAGCGATGGACCATGTGGTCCTGTGCTAGGACATTGCAATGTTAATTGGACCAATATTTTTATATGGAATGTGGCAGGTTTTGGGCTAGTTGATTGCCACAAGCGGCTGGTTTGTACATGCATGTATGGACTAGTTCCGTTTTCTGCAGGGCCCTGCAAAAATTGTTGGACCACTTGGTACATTTGTGCCACAGTCAACTAGCTACGAACTTGTCACATGTAGCCAATCATTGGGCCAGTTCACGTATATGGTACATTTGTGCCACATTCAACTAGCTACGAACTTGCCACATGCAGCCAATCATTGGGCCAGTTTATGTATATGTATGTATGTAGATTCGTGTTTGATTATTTTAAATTTGATAAAAAATATATCAAAACAAAAATATAAAAATTTTAGTTTCAAAAGAGATTAAAAATATGGACAGAAAAGAAATCAATTTAAGAATAAGGAAGCATCGGGATTAAAAAATATGCATATGGCTTGATTCTAATTAACTGGGCGATATTCTCAGCCAAATATCATCGGAACGCCAGGCGAAAAATCCCCCAGCGATTGATTCAGTCAGAATTTTAAGCAGTTTGACGTCAGGTAAACACACAACCAATTGGTTGAAATCAGCTGTTGCATACATCTGTATACTTACTTTGGTAAAATGTTCGCCCCAGCAACCCCGAATTTATGCTTTTAGCCCAGAATATCGCCCAGTAAAACAGAATCAAGGCGAAATTGTCATATGCATATTTTTATAATTACGATGTTTCCTTACTTCCTTTGACTCCTCTCTTCTGTAAATATTTTAAATAAATTTTTTCCATACCAAAAAACGTATATTTTTGTTTTATTACATGTTTTTATCAAGTTCCAAATAATTTATTTGACAGACGATAGCGTCCAAATTAGAAATAAGTCTATTCTGACGAATTTTCGCCAACGCTTTCGATCTGTTCATTCTCGTATACTGCGGTGTATTTTAATCGTTTGACAGAACGCCGCGATGGACGAAAATTCCTCCGACGCTGATTCTGTTTAAGCTATTTGTGAACTCGCATTGAGTCAGTCAAATTCGCCGTTCAAAAAGAGTTTCGATATTTATAACGAAGCGAAAACTATTGAAATTCGATTTGTTTTGTTTGAAGTGAAATAGAATTGATGTATTGTGGAACGATTTTCCGTCATCCTTTGTCAAGTTTGGTTTGGAGACAAACCGGTTTCGGCTAATAAGCGCCATCTTCAGTGTGAAAAAGGGTTCCCTGCAAAAATTGTTGGACCACTTGGTACATTTGTGCCACAGTCAACTAGCTACTAACTTGTCACATGTAGCCAATCATTGGGCCAGTTCACGTATATGGTACATTTGTACCACATTCAACTAGCTACGAACTTGTCACATGCAGCCAATAATTGGGTCAGTTCACATATATGTATGTATGTAGATTCGTGTTTGAAGATCTATTTTAACGATCGTAACCGCTGCACGATGTTTATTAACAGTCTTGCCAGGAAGCATTAATCTAAATATTTAAAAAAAAAAAAAGAAAAAAAATTGTCTTGAGAGCAATTGCTTGTGCTAAAAATAGAATTTGTACAAACCAAACAAACACACAACCACACCAACATACAGGAGACAAATCCCGAGAACGTCGGCAAGGTCACTATTGCTGGATGGTAGGTTGTAAAAAGGAAAAATCAAAAGAAAAATTAATACAAGCAAAATGCAAGGCGGCGGTAGTCTAGTGGTGATGCCATTAGATTACCAACCGGAAAATCCGAGGTTCGATCTCGGCGGACGCCAGAGAATAAAAATGTTAAAAAGAAGTCTGTTGAAGAGATGTGGTGGTCTCCGAAATGGATCTATAACTTCTACGAAAAAATATTAATTTTTCACACCAAATTTTCCTTAAAAAAAATTGGTATTGAGAGCTCAAGAATGAAGTAGTTATGGAAATATTTTACATTTTTAACTCCTTAGAGTAGTTTAAAAAGTAACTTGCCGTAGCTACTTTGCAAACCACCTACAAGAGGTTACTTTTTAAACTAGCTTAGTTAGTTCTTAAACTAGTTTGATGCGATCGAGCGATGGACCATGTGGTCCTGTGCTAGGACATTGCAATGTTAATTGGACCAATATTTTTATATGGAATGTGGCAGGTTTTGGCCTAGTTGATTGCCACAAGCGGCTGGTTTGTACATGCATGTATGAACTAGTTCCGTTTTCTGCAGGGTTATGGACTCCCAAAGTAATCAACCGATCTTTATGAAATTTTCACAGTAGATTCATGCGGTACTAGCGCACATAAAGGCGTATATAGAATTTCGAAAAAGTGGGAACTTCCCGGAATATAGGCCCAAATGTGGACCCAGAGTGACCCAGCAAGTGTTTGAGCAATATGGGTATCAAATGAAAGGTGCTGAGCAGGCCTTCAACATAGAGTTATTTTCATTGCGATATCTAGGCCGGGTCCCGAGATATGGGTCAAAACGTGGACCCGGATGACCCTCGAATGTTTCTAAGCGATATTGGTATCAAATGAAAGGTGTCGAGCAGGGCTTCAACATACAGATATTTGCATTGTGATTTCTAAGCTTTTTCCGAGAGATGACTCAAATAGTGTGCCCGGATGGTGATGGACAGTCCCGGTAAGGTAAATGTAAATGTAAAGGTAAACGTAAAGGTAAAGGTAAAGGTAAAGGTAAAGGTAAAGGTAAAGGTAAAGGTAAAGGTAAAGGTAAAGGTAAAGATAAAGGTAAAGGTAAAGGTAAAGGTAAAGGTAAAGGTAAAGGTAAAGGTAAAGGTAAAGGTAAAGGTAAAGGTAAAGGTAAAGGTAAAGGTAAAGGTAAAGGTAAAGGTAAAGGTAAAGGTAAAGGTAAAGGTAAAGGTAAAGGTAAAGGTAAAGGTAAAGGTAAAGGTAAAGGTAAAGGTAAAGGTAAAGGTAAAGGTAAAGGTAAAGGTAAAGGTAAAGGTAAAGGTAAAGGTAAAGGTAAAGGTAAAGGTAAAGGTAAAGGTAAAGGTAAAGGTAAAGGTAAAGTCGAAGGTAAATGTAATGGTAAAGGTAAAGGTAAAGGTAAAGGTAAAGGTAAAGGTAAAGGTAAAGGTAAAGGTAAAGGTAAAGGTAAAGGTAAAGGTAAAGGTAAAGGTAAAGGTAAAGGTAAAGGTAAAGGTAAAGGTAAAGGTAAAGGTAAAGGTAAAGGTAAAGGTAAAGGTAAAGGTAAAGGTAAAGGTAAAGGTAAAGGTAAAGGTAAAGGTAAAGGTAAAGGTAAAGGTAAAGGTAAAGGTAAAGGTAAAGGTAAAGGTAAAGGTAAAGGTAAAGGTAAAGGTAAAGGTAAAGATAAAGGTAAAGGTAAAGGTAAAGGTAAAGGTAAAGGTAAAGGTAAAGGTAAAGGTAAAGGTAGAGGTAAAGGTAAAGGTAAAGGTAAAGGTAAAGGTAAAGGTAAAGGTAAAGGTAAAGGTAAAGGTAAAGGTAAAGGTAAAGGTAAAGGTAAAGGTAAAGGTAAAGGTAAAGGTAAAGGTAAAGGTAAAGGTAAAGGTAAAGGTAAAGGTAAAGGTAAAGGTAAAGGTAAAGGTAAAGGTAAAGGTAAAGGTAAAGGTAAAGGTAAAGGTTAAGGTAAAGGTAAAGGTAAAGGTAAAGGTAAAGGTAAAGGTAAAGATAAAGATAAAGATAAAGGTAAAGGTAAAAGTAAAGGGAAATGGGAAACACTTTTTTGGTCGCTGCGAAGCGGGACGGGTATTTGCTAGTTATTAAAATAAAAACCATCAAACAACCAATATAGAAACGAACGAGCTTGCCGATAAACAAAATCTAATAAAGCCCATATGACACTACGTTTTTTTTCTGGTATTCTACCAGGTTTTTTGTGTGAAGGAGATGGTCAAAAACAGTTTTGCGTTGGTGTAAGCGAGCAAGCTATATTGAAAAAAACCAGAACAAAATACCATCTAGGCGAAAAAAAACCAACGAGCCAGCTTGTATTTCGGTAGGTTTTTTGGCATTCAGTCATTTTTTCTGACAATTTTTCCAATTTGACAACCATAAAATAAATTATATTTAAAATAAAAAAATATATGGAAATACAATTTTAAATTTGCCTCTTGTAAGCTTCTGCTTTGGCCGTAAGGGTAAAGAAGAAGTCCGCAAAAAAAATTATATTGCGTACTGGCTTCCCTTTATAACACGGAATACAAAGCTATCCTGCCCTTTGGGTTTCATAACTTTTTTATTTCAGTAATTTAAATCAAATTTCCAAAAAAAAATAATTTTTTAAATAAATATTATTTTCATTTAGTTTGAAGTTTAATGTCAATCAAATTATTTTTGAGGGAGTATTTGTCTCTTTTCAACCTAAAGAAGAATTGTTTTTGTATTTTGACTTTCGGTGGGTTTTCAAAACCAAAAAAACCAGGGAAATAATGTAGTGTCATATAGGCATAACGAGAACAAGCATTGCCTTTTCTATAAACAAACAAAAACACACAACCACATGTATGTACATTAAGCCGTATCACGAAAATAAAGTTTGCGTGTGTCAGTTTTATTTGAACACTTACGTCGAAAAAATATTTTTGGTGTAAAAAATTTTTTTTAGGCCCGCGTTAAAAACAGCCAAATCGCGTTTTTTGTAATAACTTCCTTATTTGATGTCCGATCTCTATGATCTTAATGTCGCAGAAAAGGTCTTGCTCAGCACTATATTTGGCCCATATAAAGTTTCGACCTCAAAGGTTGTTCTGAGTTTTACCTTTAAAAATTTTGGAGTTACTATCCCTAGATTTTTTTTATTTTTATCACTAATATACAAAGCTCTCAAAAAACCATGAGGATTCCGCTAAAAAATTTGTAGCCTTTACTCACAAACAAAAAAGTTATACGGTTTTAAAATCAGAGAACCTGTTTTTTGAAAAATTATCCCAAGTTCTTATTTATATGAGGCAGTAACGTCATATAGTATGAGTTTTTGATTAAAAAGTATTTTAAGTCCTCGCTTGACTTGAGAATGTTGTACCGCGATGAAACAGCTACCAATACTAGATACAGATATGCAAAAAATTATTGATGATTGGACTATTCGTGCTGATCAACGTTATTTATATTGAATGATAATGGCTGTAGTGAAGATTTGGTAAGTATTCAAGTGGGATCTCTAAGCACAACGCGCTGGCTTACAACGGCTTCACGATTTCTACATCCGTGCGTATCGTAAAATCATCCAAGTTATTTAGAAAAACTGCTATAGTTCGTTGTAAAATTAACGCGCCTAAAGAGACAACGCAAGTCTAAATGTATTACACAGCTCAACAAAAAAGTCGATATTTTGGTGCAGCCCTGCTTGTAACTGCAGTTGGTAGTATACGATGCACTGATAAAAAAATGATAACAACTTTTTTGAATCGTACGTGTAGTTTTTGAGATATGAGCCCTTAATAGGTTAAGGCATATTTGGCCCGATAACTATATTTCTGCGTATCCTATCAACACACATTTGATGTCGGTGAAAAGGACATTCCACCGCTTCTATCGGTGTAATCACTATTAATGTATCTTGATAAATGTCAGAGAAATTGTAAAAACCATCTCAAAAATTCAATTTTTTGTTAAATTTTTTCAATTTTTGAAGTTAACTTCTTAGGCGGCGATACAGAGTTTTTATGGAGAGTGAAATTTTAAAAAGGAAATAGCAGGTACACGTCCGTTGCACGGAAATAGCAAACAGGAAACAGGAAACAGCAAAAGATAAAGACGTTTACCCGGCTTTCCCCTGAATGTTTTGGACGATATTGGTATCAAATAAAAGGTATTGAACATGGCTTTTACATGGAGATTTACTCGTTATGATTCCCAGGTCGGGTCCCCAGATATGGGTCAAAACGTGGATCCGGATGATCCCGGAATATTTCTGAGCAATATTGGTATCAAATGAAAGGTGCTGAGCACAGCTTTCACATAGAGATATAGGTACTGATTATGAGTTCTACGTCGGGTTCCCTGATATGGGTCATAATATGGACCCGGATAACCCCTTATGTCATGTCATGTGATGTCATGATGTGATGCCATGATATGATTTCATGATGTGATGTCATGATGTGATATCATGAAGTGATGTCACGATGTGATGTCATGATGTGATGTCATGATGTGAATCTATGATATGATGTCATGACGTGATGCCATGATATGATGTCATGATGTGATGTCATTATGTGATGCCATGATGTGATGTCATGATGTGATGTCATGATGTGATGTCATGATGTGATGCCATGATGCGATGTCATGATGTGATGTCATGATGTGATATCATGTCTTGTAATGATATGATGTCATGTATAAATGTTAAAAATTAGAGCTCTCGATTTTTTTTGAACATTTTCGAGTAGCTCGAACAATTGTTGTTCAAATGCTCGAACAGTTGTTTGTTTGTTTATTACCCGTATGTTTGTACGGGCATTTGAACAACAAACGGGCTTCAAACAAAAACGATCAGATCGAATTGCTCGATACCCGGGTATCTAGAGCCGTATTAAAAATATTAACTCTTTCCTATTGACTTTTTGAGTTGAAATTTCAAAAATAACTCATATATTCCATCCCTGGCATCAAATGAAAGGTGTTGAGCAGGGCTTTTACATAGATATGTACCGATTATGATTTCTAGGTCGGATCCCCATATATGGGTCAAAATGTGAACCTAGATAACCCTGAAAGATTTCTGAGAAATATTGTTATCAAATGAAAGTTTTTGACGGAAAAGGAGGAAAAAGGAATTTAAATTTTATGTTTATCACTGCAAATATTGTCCTTTTAAACAGACCATACTTTCTCCTGATTCATTCGTTTGTTATTCTACACAGAAATATCAGTGGTTTTTAACACGCTTTTATTAGCTTCACCTGTACCCAGATTCTATATATCGCTATCGCTAAATTAGATCTCCAAAATTTGCTAAATTTATATCAGATGCACCTAAAAATATGCAATAACTGGTAAAATATCTGACATACAAAACTGACTCATCAATGCGGCCAGCATGCTGCAGCTTGAGACGATATAAATAAATAAAGGAGATACATACTTTTAGGCGGGTCTGATATAAATTTAGAGATTTTTGGCGATCTCATTTGGCGATAACGATTTTTAGAATCCGGGTCCTGTATGTATTTATGTATTTAATTTCATCATAGCCTAAAATTATGCAACATATTAACAATGCAATTATGCAATTTTTCTGAAACCATAAGCTTTATATTTGTATAGCATACGCCACTTCAATTTGAATAAATTAAACATGGCTTAAACAATTTCATAAACATAACACAAAGTAACAAGCTTATGCATCATTTCAGATGTTTTCTTTATAATTATGCTTAATGTAAGAAGTTAACTTCAATCACGTGTACTGTGCTACACGCGGCTTTTTTTCATTTTTAATCACGGTTTTCTCTAATAACACTACTCGACAAATTTTGATCAACTTTAACCACCAAAAATGAAATAATACTTTTCTAAAGCGAAATTTTACGCTGATTCCGAATATCATCTCCATTTTTTTGTGGCAGACCCAGTTTTTGAGATATTGGTAAAAATGTGGAAGAAGCCATATATGCAAGACATTGCATCACATAAGTGCATCAAAAAGTTTTATTAGACATCGTGGAAATTTGACATCTAGGAAGATCTGGTAGAGGGAGCTCCAACAAACATTTTTTGCCTTCACACTCCAAAATTGGTCAACACGCTTTTATTAGCTTCACCTGTACCCAGATTCTATATATCGCTATCGCTAAATTAGATCTCCAAAATTTGCTAAATTTATATCAGATGCACCTAAAAATATGCAATAACTGGTAAAATATCTGACATACAAAACTGACTCATCAATGCGGCCAGCATGCTGCAGCTTGAGACGATATAAATAAATAAAGGAGATACATACTTTTAGGCGGGTCTGATATAAATTTAGAGATTTTTGGCGATCTCATTTGGCGATAACGATTTTTAGAATCCGGGTCCTGTATGTATTTATGTATTTAATTTCATCATAGCCTAAAATTATGCAACATATTAACAATGCAATTATGCAATTTTTCTGAAACCATAAGCTTTATATTTGTATAGCATACGCCACTTCAATTTGAATAAATTAAACATGGCTTAAACAATTTCATAAACATAACACAAAGTAACAAGCTTATGCATCATTTCAGATGTTTTCTTTATAATTATGCTTAATGTAAGAAGTTAACTTCAATCACGTGTACTGTGCTACACGCGGCTTTTTTTCATTTTTAATCACGGTTTTCTCTAATAACACTACTCGACAAATTTTGATCAACTTTAACCACCAAAAATGAAATAATACTTTTCTAAAGCGAAATTTTACGCTGATTCCGAATATCATCTCCATTTTTTTGTGGCAGACCCAGTTTTTGAGATATTGGTAAAAATGTGGAAGAAGCCATATATGCAAGACATTGCATCACATAAGTGCATCAAAAAGTTTTATTAGACATCGTGGAAATTTGACATCTAGGAAGATCTGGTAGAGGGAGCTCCAACAAACATTTTTTGCCTTCACACTCCAAAATTGGTCAAGTAGTTTGGTTACAATGGCCAAAATAATGAAAAAAAATTTGAAAAAAATCGAATATTTTGAAAGAAATTTCAGATTCGACTATCCTAAAATCAGAAAAATTGTATGGGGAACAAAAAGTTAGCCCCCATATCCTATAGAGAATTTAATTGTGAACATTTTAAGACTAATTGTGTAATAATCGGATGTACCGTTATTTATACTTATCTATTTTTAGTGAAAGTCCTTAACCAAAAATTTTCCGGAAGAGTAAAATTTCAACAACAAAATTGGGTTTATTAATAAAACTTTATTAAGGGGTAATACTCAAGATTATTTCATTCCATTTATTACGTGTTTTGAAGTGCACAATATCTCTCAAAACAGCGATTAATAGGAAAAAGAAATAATTGAATAAAAAAATATCTGCATTTCGCCATTTTAAAGAGAGGATAAATAATGAACGATGTGACTAAGTACTTTTGTTATTCTTTGGTGATTTTCTGCATAAGTTACACGTATGATTGTCCAAAAAATAGTCTCCCATCATATCCTCGTACCAAGACCCTTGATATCGCCATTCAAAAAGTATTAAGTCCTGATGAAATCTCTCACCCTGTTCGTCATTTTCAGCACCTTACCTTAACCTGGGAGGTCCATACTTTAGTATGAAAAATTTCACAGTAGAAATTGATTAAAGTAGAATATCATAAGAACGCCTAAGCGGATATAAAAAAGTTATACATCGTTGAAAGCAGAATTAATCAGAGATTATACCGAAATATCTTAGCATATACACTGGTTAAAAAATTATTCGAGAAAAGCGTGATTAAATATGAAAAAAATTTAAAAAATTGAACCAAAAATTGAATTTTTGAGATTGTTTTTACAGTTTCTCTTGCATTTATCAAGATACATTAATAATTAATACTAGTAAACCCGGCCACGCGATGCTGTGGCTTTCAATTACACTGTGCGACAATTTGAGGGTGGAAGACCACTTATTGCCACAATTGAAAATTTTTTGATATACCTTCATACTACTTCATGCTACTGGTTATTTTTATTTTCTGTGGACCTAGATTTTTTATACATAGATTTTGACCAAGGAGCCCCATAGTGAAGTTTTGTGCCGAATATTTTTCTAGACTATGGTAACCTTAAAGCGACCTACAAAAGGCCATTTGGCGCGCTCCTCCTTTTCTTTCTAGTTCTCTTTCTCTTCCCCTTTCCCCTTTATTTGCGCTTTATTTTCCCTTTATCCATTTTATTTTTCATATTTCCTCTTTCGCTTCCTGTCCTTCGCCATATCCGTCCCTTTCATTTTCCTCTTCCCTTTCCTTTTATTACCCATCTTCAGTGCTAGGCCTTGCATGACACTTCAAATTTAAAAATTAGTTAAACTGTAGCGTAAAAATGGATTTTTGAACAGGTGGCACCCTTTTTGTAAACATTTTAATAAATTACTCATTTCCTTGCCAAGCCCTTTCACATGACACATCAAATTTAAAAATCAAACAAACTATAACGTAAAACTTAATTTTTGAACAGGTGGCAACCCTTTATGTAAATTTTTTATTAAATTACTCAATATCAGGTCAAGTCTTTCATATGGCACCAAAAATTTTAAAATCAAACAAACTATACAGTAAAATAAAATTTTCCGATCGCGTTCGAACGGAAGTAGCCTGCAATCTGTGTTGCCAGTGTCATTTAGGTTCGAATGGACTGACTTTTCACCACCCTCTCATACAAGGCTGTGCAACATGTTGAGATGCACGGTTGGGCAACATTTTGATTGGTAGTGTTGCTAAGACTATTCCCCTGCAGAAAACGGAACTAGTCATTACATGCATGTACTAGCCAAAACCTGCCACATTCCATATAAAAATATTGGTCCAATTAACATTGCAATGTCCTAGCACAGGAACACATGGTCCATCGCTCGATCGGATCAAACTAGTTTAAAAACTAACTTGCCGTAGCTACTTTGCAAGCCATCTAGAAGAGGTTACTTTTTAAACTAGCTACGGCAAGTTACTTTTGAAACTACTCTAAGGCGTTAAAAATGTAAAATATTTCCATAACTACTTCATTTTTTGAGCTCTCAAGACTATTTTTTTTTAAGGAAAAATTGGTGTGAAAAATTAATATTTTTTGGTGATTGGCTACATGCGGCAAGTTCGTAGCTAGTTGACTGTGGCGCAAATGTACCATATACGGGAACTGGCACAAATGTACCATATACGTGAACCACCAAGTAGTCCAACAAATTTTACAGGGTCCTGCCACTAAAAGCTCGCGTTAGAGGCTCGCAACCACCGATTGTGCCTGCACGATGGAGTGTGTGCGAAAAAAAAACTCAAACGCAGCTTTCCTATTAATTCTTTCCGCCCAATGTGTGGCCTCGACCCACGACCAAATGCCGGGATAGTCACTACTTACATATAACATTTAACATATATTCCTACATATCACAGATAAACATTAATAACTAATAATTTTTCTTATCCTAACCTATAATCACTAGGAGAAATTACCTAAAGGGAAATATGCTAAGTATATACGTTCATATAGGTAAATAACTTATAAAAAAAATATCACAGACGGGCTGATATAAAAAGTGAGTAAAAAATATCACAGCTATAAAAATAATAATAAAAAAATATCACAGTAAAAAAAAATGTAAAAAAAAAATATATAAAAACAATGACTAGATGATTAAATAATAATATAATAATACAATGGCGCTATTATAACTCTGACGAGTTTTATGGCCGAGCTTCTCTCCCAATTCGAGGTGTGCTCCTTTTTGTTTTTCCTACTAATTGGGTGGACCTACAGTTTTATGCCGGCTCCGAACGGCGAATGCATTTTTTGTGAGAAGCTTTTTTCATGGCAGAAATACTCTCGGAGGGTATGCCGCCCACTGCCGAGAGGTGACCGCTGCTCTTAAAAAACCCAATAATTGGATTTTTACTAATTAGAAAAATTTGTTTGGCTCGGACCGTGGTTTGAACCCGAGACCTCTGGCATAGCAGGCGAGCACTCTACCCACTGCACCACAGCGGCCACATGATTAATGATAAATGATGATTAAATATAAATAAATAAATAAATAAGTAAATAAATTACTAAGTAAACAAAAACAATAACTAAATAAAAATAACAAATACATCGATTAATAAATATAACAATAATCAGGTACCTAATAATAAAAAGATATAATAATCAAATAGTCAAGTTGTAAAAGAATATAAATAAATATATAATAGTCAGTTTATAAAAAAAAATGTTGTCAAATCCGATAAATAACTACTTGCTAGAAATTAAAGCTACACGTATATCCAACAGAAAAGGCTAAGCCAATCACAACAAAAGGACATAAAATAACGAACAACTCTTATTTAGCAAAAATATCTTTAGCGTTGTATACCCCGATTTTCTTTCCATTAGCATCGCCTAGCTCATACATAGAGTTGCCTATTGCCTTCACGATTACACACTTTATTTGTTTAGGTGCTAATTTGGCATTAAAATTATCAATTTTTGAACTCTGAATAAAATTTCGGCGGTATACCAGTTGTCCGATTTGAAACTTTATATCTCTACTTCTCGTGTCATAAACCTTCTTACTTCGCTCATGTGCCAACTTCAGCTCTTTCTTTATTTTATTGCGTATAAGTTGCAATCTATTATTTTGTGCGTCAACCTCGCAATCTACGTCTTTTAGTGAGCCAAGCCTTCGGTATAGCTCATATGATGCAGCATGCTGTATCATAGGCATACCGAAGGTGGCATAGTATGGTGACATGTCTATAGCAGCGTGAGTTGCACTACGAAGTGCGAATGCTGCGTCACTCACATATTTATCCCAGTTTTTCTGATTGTCTTTTATAAAGGATCTAATTATTTGTATCACTGAACGGTTTACCCTCTCAGCTGCATTTCCTTGTGGCGAGTAGAATGCTGTTTTTATGTGTGTCGTGCCACACTTCTCTAGGAAAATTTTAAAAGTTTCAGAGATGAACTGTTTTCCATTGTCCGAATGTATATATTCGGGAACTCCGAATATGTGGAAAACTTCTCTTTCTAAGTATTTGACAACATCTGCTGAAGTAGCTTTTCTCATAGGTTTAAGGAACACGAATTTCGAGAAATGGTCAAGACAAACAAACACATAGACATTACCATCACACGTACGAGGATACGGATCCATAAAATCTATAAACAAACGTTGGAAAGGTCGTTCCGTTATGTGCTGCTTTCCCATTAATGGCTTTTTAAAAACATTTTGAGTCTTGTTTGCTGTGCAAACTTCACAATTTTTCAAATGAGCACAGACATCTGAAACCATGCCTGGCCAATAATATTTCTCACATATTTTTGCTAAGGTCTTATGGATGCCACCATGACCTGCGGAAAGCGAGCTGTGAGACGACTCTACTAAACCTTGCCGTAATTCTGACGGAACCCAAAGCTTCCAGGCTTGGTCCGCTTGAAGCTCGTCCCCCCTGTCAAATTGCGTCCGTTTATATACATAGCCGTCCGATACGCATAAGTCCGGTAGTTTATCGTCATTTTCTGTCACAGTCTTTATTAGCTCAACATATTCGTCAGAGTTGAAAAATGGCGATTGTAAACAAATATCAATAACTCTCTCACTGGGAATTAATTCTTCCATATTCATTCTGGATAATGTATCAGGTACAACGTTTTGTGCTCCTTTGCGGTGCTCGATGTTGAAGTTAAACCCTTGTAATTTGAGACTCCATCTTGCCAATCTACCAGCTAAATCTTTTTGATTCATGAGCCACTTAAGGCTGGCATGATCGGTGATAATTGTGAATGGCAGACCTTCAACATATGGCCTAAACCTCTTGACACTTAATACAGCCGCATAACATTCGAGCTCCGTGATGCTGTAGTTTCGTTGTGCTTTATTCAGTTTCGCTGACATGTAAGCAATAGGTCTTTCATTATTGTCATCGTCCAATTGAAATAATACCCCGCCCACTCCGTCTGTAGATGCATCGCATTGAATATAAAAATGCTGATTAAAATCAGGGTGTGTAAGCACTGGCGCTGATATTAAACTTTGCTTTAATTTTTCGAAAGATTTTCGTGCATCGTCTGTCATGGCAAATTTCTTTATTTTGTCTTTTGTGAGGCAGTCGTGCAGCGGAGCTGCGATGGTTGCGTAGTCTTGGATAAAACGTCGGTACCAGCCTAACATGCCCAGGAACCGTCGTAATTGTTTCGGCGTTTTCGGTTCTGGAAAGTCCCTCACAGCTGCTATCTTATTTGCATCGGTTCTAATGCAACCATCACCCACTACATATCCTAAGTATCGAACCTCTTTAAAACAAAACTTGCTCTTTTCCACGTTTATCGTTAGCTTAGCATCGCGTAAACACCGAGCGACCTTTTCCAACAAACATATATGAGACGAAAAATCTTCTGAACACACTAACAAATCATCTAAATACACATTCACGTAAAGAAGCGGGTATAACCTTGGTAGAGAGGTCTACCTGGCACCGTAAAAGCTGTCTTTTCTCTAGATTTCATCTCTAAGGGGATCTGCCAAAACGCATCTTTAAGATCTATCGCAGAGATAAATCTTGTGTTTTGCAGCCGACTCAGAATACCATCAATGTTTGGCAGTGGGTACGCATCTTTGATGGTTCTTTCGTTCACTTTACGTGCGTCAAGACATAATCGATTTTTGGTCCCCTTAATCACCAGTGAAACAGGCGAGTTCCAGCTACTGTTGGACTCTTCAATTACTCCCATACTCAACATTCTATCTAATTCGGCGTAAACTGTATTGCGGGCGATATGGGGTAATGCCTTTGTTTCACCGGGAGATTTTCATCTATTACCTCAATAACGTGTTGTTCTAAATCTGTTTTACCTAACCCTAAGACAGCAAAAGACGCATACTGTGCCTTCACTCTCTCTAAAGCCACGGTTTGATCGGGGGTCAAGGTATGTTGCACTGCGTCAAACGAAATGTCACCCTCGCTGGGTACGAGCTCTGCAACGGTGGCTTGGAATGGGCTAGGAACAACTCTTTTGCTAACAACACTTAATTCGAACGCCCTCCAAAAGTCAATACCTAGATATACTTCTTGCTGCAATCCTGGAACTATTAGGTACTCTAAATCCTTCTTCATACCGTCCCATAAAACTGGTAGTGTAATAGCTCCTATTACTGGTGTTTCTCCTCCATTCGCAGTATTGATATTTTGATTATTTATTGGAAGAATCTTATCTTCTTTACCTTTTAAAAATTTCTCTGCATTCTTCCCTAAGCAACAAGCCCCAGCGCCTGAATCCAATAATGCTAGTACCTCTTTTCCTCCTATCGTGGTTTGTGCGAAACACCTATTATCCCCTTTCACGGTGACTATAGTTGAAATTATTTTATTACGAATTCTTCTATATACTTTTCTTTTCTCCCGCATTTTTTCTATCTTCTTAAAATTTCTCACTCTTTTCTTTTCCAATATTTCTTCGCAAAATATTCTTCTTCTTGCCACTTCATATTTTAACTTCCTTTCATGTAAGCTAATGGGTACTTTCTGTTTTTCATCACTTAATTCTCTCTGCCTATCTTCATTCTTTTCTCCCCTTTTTAAAATCTTTACTGGTGGTAGCCCGGGTTTTTCTCCTGGCTGAGGACCCCGGTCATCTCTGCCAGTTTCACGTTTTCCTGTTGGGGTTTAAAAACACAAAACGAATGGTTCTTTCCACACGAAAAACATATCATCTCATGAAATTTTGATTTGCAGCTTCCCTCTCTTTGCTTCTGCCGGGTTCTTTTTGTAGTAGTCAACCGGCATCCCACACGTGAAGCACAACATCAAATGAAAGGGTGAGGGACAGAAGGCATTGATGGTCTGCCCGGAATTGCCCACAGGTGCAGACGGTGCCACGCCAAGCTGACTTGCATTGCCTCGAAAATCAGGAAGTTGGCTACTATTGTTATTATTTTTAAAATGCTTTCTGCATGGAATATTTAAGGCTTCTACTGGCTGCTGATAACCTACTTCATATGCACAAGCACCTTCGGCATAGTTCAATTCACTAACTGCTTTGGCTCTAGTCTTATTTTCTTTTATGACTTTCTCTGCACGTTTGCATTCAGTCTTTAGCTCGGCCAGCGTGTCCATCCGAGAAGCAAAAGTCAAGGTTGCCAAATATGGTTTCAAATTTATTTTTAGAATTCTTACAAGTTCCTTTTCCGGTATTTTCTTCCTAAGTGTGAAAGTCAAATTATATACATCGCTGTAAAATTCGTCAAATCCTTCTTGGGGCAACTGTTTTTTTTCCATAATTTGCCTAATAACCTCGTAATCGGATTCTGTACTTCTGAAGTGTTCTAGCAGTTCCACCTTCAACTCGAAGTATCCGAAGTTCGGATCCTCTGAGTGATCTTCGCGCACCTGCCAGTACCACTCCAGAGCAGAACCCGTTACGAGGCAGTGGAAATCTGAACTGACGATACGATACCTGGTGTTGTTCTCTCATTTTCTCTATTCTAAAAACAAAGCTCTCTACTGTCATGCCCTTTTCAGTACCATCAAACTTGATATGCCATTTTTCTAAGTTTATCCTTTTCCAATTAGGAGCATCGAGCACTACCGTGTTACCTGCGTCCCTACGATATTCCCTATCTCTACTCTCCCTACTCTCAGGCGTAGATGCATGAGCGGAACTGTGGCCCAGTGACTGAGCTGCTGCTGACTCCACTTCAGCCATCCTTCCACTGAGTTTCTGCATATCGGCTTTCATTGCCATCGCCTGGTTGGAATACATCGCCATTAAATCTCCATGCTGTGCGATGGGCTCCATAACAGCGTCATTGCTACAACGACCAGAAGTAGCAGCATGTCGACCCGAACCTCCAGTTTCCGGTTGGCTGCGTCGCTCACTTGCTTCTTGGTCAGCGCCCCTCTCGGCACCTAACTCTTCTCTATTTTGAGACATTTCAAAAATCTCGTCAATTTTCTTGTATACGCTCACTGTGTTCTGGCTAAGGTCTAATGCTTCTTCCTGTTCCAGATGGGATACACTGGCGTCGCTTTCTGTACGGTCTTCGGCTAGCCCTAATCCTAAGCCAACTGCTTGGTTCTCGAGCGCACGCGCAACACTGCGTGTAAACGGTCTGCCCTAGGGATTCCAATCCCGGGATCCCGGGATCCCGGGATCCCGCCCTTTTGGACACCCCGAAAATCCCGGGATCGCTAGAATTTTATCCCGGGATTTTTGGGATAAGATAAAGACAGAATATTCCCCTATGATAGCAAAGAAAAGTTGTATTTTATATAATTTTTAGTGGTCTTAGATCTGCATACTAATAGCATTTCCTATTCTGCATGAAAATGTTGCATTATTATATTGCACCATTATCAACATGTGCCCAGTGCCCTATAAATGTTGCATTTTTCATGCGATGAATGAAACAAAAATAATGCAATGTGCTAAGAGCAGAAGATGTTGCCCCGTACTCGGGCCAGTTTTATATTTTGTCAATAGAACAAACATCCCTAAAAAAGTGTTGAGTCTGTGTGAAAGAGAACAAAAAAATCTGACAGCCCCAAGAAATTGCGACATTTTTGCCAGAATAAAAAAGTCCATTAGTCAAAGTAAGGATTAAAATTTTTGATGTTTTTTTAATAATCAATTTTTTTTGTCGTGAAGTACGCGTTGTAAAGAAACGTACGTTAGGTATTTATATATAAATATTAATATTATTGATTCTCATGATAACAACACAAATCTCTATTTAGACATGCTCTTTTCCCACGGTATGCAAAGAGTAATAAATGATTATACACGAGAAGACTTAAAGAGAGGTACGCGCACATGCATTGATCACATATTTATTAGAGGGAAATTAGATAATGTAATAGCTGGTATTGTACAAACAAATATTTCGGACCATTTCTCAATAGTATATGGATTAGCTTTCAAAGACCGAAAAGAATGTAACAAAATTAGAACACCCAGTAGGAAAATAATAAGCAACAAAAAATTCGATGAAGAGATAGTGAAAGTTGATTGGAATGACATCTTTTTGTGTAATGATACTGACAATATGTGTGAAAAACTACAGACCACCTTCAAACGTATCTATGAGAGCTCACTTATTAACCTGAAAAATAATAAACGCAGAAAAACAAATAAGTGGATGACAAACCATCTGAAAGTGTTGTGCAATAGAAGAGATATTTTGTATAGGAAGTGGAAATCAATACCCAGTGATAAAAAAACAGAAACTGACTACAAAAAATTTAGAAATTTTGTTAATAAGGAAATACAGAGAGCTCGAAACGACTACTTTAAAGACAAATTCTTAGAACACAGATACGACTCAAGAAAAACTTGGCAGCTAGTCAATGAGATTGTTGGTCGTAAGACAATCAGTCCAGATGAGCACATTTCAAAAAATTTTCAAAATAATAACATAAAAGATGGCTGTGATAATTTTGCAACTACATTTAATGAAGAAGTTACAAAATCAATACACAACTGTGATATTAGGTCTATAAGTATACAAGAAAGTAGGACTCCAAACTCGATTTTTATGAACGAAACCTGTGATAACGAAATATTGACGATTATACAACAACTTGACGAAAGAAAAAGCCCTGGATATGATGAAATTAGACCAAGAGATCTAAAATTACTAGCACCTCTCATTGCACCTATAATAGCAAAACTCATCAATCTTAGCTTAACCCAATGTAAAGTACCTGAAGCCCTAAAGTTATCTGTGATAAGACCTATTTTTAAAACAGGACTAAAATCCGATCCTTGTAATTATCGTCCAATCTCTATATTACCTGTAGTAGAAAAAATTATGGAAGAAGTAATTGCAAGTAGGCTATCTGCATATTTAATAAAATATAAGGTTATTGACCATAGAGAGTATGGGTTTCAAAAAGACAAGAATATCAATAAATTATTAGGAAAATTTGCTAGCACAATAAATGAGAGTCTTGGAAAAAATCATCATGTTTTGGCTCTGTTCGTTGATTTTAGAAAAGCATTTGATACATTGTCACACACAAAGTTGCTCAATGCATTGGATAATGCCGGGATAAGGGGAGACTCTCTGAAATGGTTCGCAAGCTATCTACAATTAAGGAAATACCGTGTTAAGTTGTTAGGTGAATACAGTGACGAACTAACAGTCTGTTCCGGTGTACCTCAGGGCTCTAAACTAGGACCACTTTTGTACATAATTTATGCAAACAGTATGCTCAAAGCTCTCAGCAACTGTGAAGCCTTTGCGTATGCAGACGATACCGCAATTGTGGTGCCACACAGAGATCTAGACACTGCGATCAAAATAATGCAAAGAAAACTTAGTGTCATCACGAAATGGTCGCATGATAATGGACTGGCTGTAAACGCGACAAAGACAAAACTTATGCATATTAGACAACCACATATTAACAATACAAATATAAATCTAGTATTCCATAACTATGATTGCTTGCATAAAAACCTCACGTCATGCAAATGCACAACTAAAATAGAAACGGTTGAGACGTACAAATATCTTGGTATTATACTTGACGATAACTTTAAGTGGAGTGCACATATATCCCATTTATGAAAAAAGCTTAGAACATCGTCGTATTTTCTAAAACACTTAAGTTTCTGTACTAACTTCAATGTATTACGCCAAGCTTACATATCTCTATCGGAGTCACATATAAGACATGTCATAACTGCGTGGGGATCTTCAGCTCACTGTAAGAAATTACAGCAAAGCCAAAATTATAATCTTAAAATACTTTTTAAAAAACAAAGACTACCCACGGCGAACATCAATTTAAATAGGGAGTCAAAACTACTTGATATTAAATCAATATACAAGTATACAATTATTACTGAGTTTTATGATGACACATCAGTTAGGATACCGATTTCTCATAGTCATGATACAAGAAGGCGCCTAGATAATAGACTCATCATTCCTAAGTTCCTAAATAATTATACTAAGCATACGCTATCAGTGGTACTGCCATCACTTTTCAATGAACTGCCTGTAGATCTTACTAATCTACCAAACACGCAAAAGAGAAAACAAATCATAGGAAATCATATTAAAAGTTTGTTGTAGTAATTACTGATGTAAAATTTTAAATATTATTGCTTACATACATATATTTTTCTTTTTTTAATCTTAAATCTATCACATAATTTATTTGTATTATATTTTATGTTCAATTTTTTATGTTTTATGTTATTTTTAAGTCTGTATTATAAGCTAATTATTTGTAAACCTGCAGACAAGCGGTATTAGCTTCGCGGGTAATGGTTTATTGTAAATTTGTTTAAACTTTAACCAAAAAAAAAAAATACTCAATACTCAATACTCAAGCCTTTAGAATTCTTGTGGTAAAATTCATTTGATAATTTCTATTTCCTGATTTTTGGTCATTTATTTCCCAAATGGTTTTTGGAATTTTCCCATATGGAAAGT
>OY482675.1:43160527-43188027 GCA_960531455.1 Urophora cardui | reverse complement strand
TAATAATAATAATAATAATAATAATAATAATAATAATAATAATAATAATAATAATAATAATAATAATAATAATAATAATAATAATAATAATAATAATAATAATAATAATAATAATAATAATAATAATAATAATAATAATAATAATAATAATAATAATAATAATAATAATAATAATAATAATAATAATAATAATAATAATAATAATAATAATAATAATAATAATAATAATAATAATAATAATAATAATAATAATAATAATAATAATAATAATAATAATAATAATAATAATAATAATAATAATAATAATAATAATAATAATAATAATAATAATAATAATAATAATAATAATAATAATAATAATAATAATAATAATAATAATAATAATAATAATAATAATAATAATAATAATAATAATAATAATAATAATAATAATAATAATAATAATAATAATAATAATAATAATAATAATAATAATAATAATAATAATAATAATAATAATAATAATAATAATAATAATAATAATAATAATAATAATAATAATAATAATAATAATAATAATAATAATAATAATAATAATAATAATAATAATAATAATAATAATAATAATAATAATAATAATAATAATAATAATAATAATAATAATAATAATAATAATAATAATAATAATAATAATAATAATAATAATAATAATAATAATAATAATAATAATAATAATAATAATAATAATAATAATAATAATAATAATAATAATAATAATAATAATAATAATAATAATAATAATAATAATAATAATAATAATAATAATAATAATAATAATAATAATAATAATAATAATAATAATAATAATAATAATAATAATAATAATAATAATAATAATAATAATAATAATAATAATAATAATAATAATAATAATAATAATAATAATAATAATAATAATAATAATAATAATAATAATAATAATAATAATAATAATAATAATAATAATAATAATAATAATAATAATAATAATAATAATAATAATAATAATAATAATAATAATAATAATAATAATAATAATAATAATAATAATAATAATAATAATAATAATAATAATAATAATAATAATAATAATAATAATAATAATAATAATAATAATAATAATAATAATAATAATAATAATAATAATAATAATAATAATAATAATAATAATAATAATAATAATAATAATAATAATAATAATAATAATAATAATAATAATAATAATAATAATAATAATAATAATAATAATAATAATAATAATAATAATAATAATAATAATAATAATAATAATAATAATAATAATAATAATAATAATAATAATAATAATAATAATAATAATAATAATAATAATAATAATAATAATAATAATAATAATAATAATAATAATAATAATAATAATAATAATAATAATAATAATAATAATAATAATAATAATAATAATAATAATAATAATAATAATAATAATAATAATAATAATAATAATAATAATAATAATAATAATAATAATAATAATAATAATAATAATAATAATAATAATAATAATAATAATAATAATAATAATAATAATAATAATAATAATAATAATAATAATAATAATAATAATAATAATAATAATAATAATAATAATAATAATAATAATAATAATAATAATAATAATAATAATAATAATAATAATAATAATAATAATAATAATAATAATAATAATAATAATAATAATAATAATAATAATAATAATAATAATAATAATAATAATAATAATAATAATAATAATAATAATAATAATAATAATAATAATAATAATAATAATAATAATAATAATAATAATAATAATAATAATAATAATAATAATAATAATAATAATAATAATAATAATAATAATAATAATAATAATAATAATAATAATAATAATAATAATAATAATAATAATAATAATAATAATAATAATAATAATAATAATAATAATAATAATAATAATAATAATAATAATAATAATAATAATAATAATAATAATAATAATAATAATAATAATAATAATAATAATAATAATAATAATAATAATAATAATAATAATAATAATAATAATAATAATAATAATAATAATAATAATAATAATAATAATAATAATAATAATAATAATAATAATAATAATAATAATAATAATAATAATAATAATAATAATAATAATAATAATAATAATAATAATAATAATAATAATAATAATAATAATAATAATAATAATAATAATAATAATAATAATAATAATAATAATAATAATAATAATAATAATAATAATAATAATAATAATAATAATAATAATAATAATAATAATAATAATAATAATAATAATAATAATAATAATAATAATAATAATAATAATAATAATAATAATAATAATAATAATAATAATAATAATAATAATAATAATAATAATAATAATAATAATAATAATAATAATAATAATAATAATAATAATAATAATAATAATAATAATAATAATAATAATAATAATAATAATAATAATAATAATAATAGGGTCAGAATTTTTCAAATCAGCACAAAAAAATTTTTTTTCTTTGATTTTTATGATTTTTGTCTTAATCGATAGGTCTCCGTGTCAAGAATTAGTTCCCGAAATATTTTTGCAAAATGAACATTTTTGCAATAGTTATTCGCCAAGTAAGTTTTACATCAACTTCTTTAAAAAAAATTACTGTTAATCGACGGTACGATTAAATTTAACGCGAACTACGCCAAATTTTAGGTAATTATGTATATTTTAAAATCGTTTTTGAAAAAAATTAAAAAAAAAAATTTTCTGTATCCTTTCTAAGGATAATTGTTGTTATCAATGTTCTCCGCCTAGGAAAAATTCGGAAAAAATATTGTAGATGTAATGATGCATCGTAAGCTGAATTCCGAAGAAAAAAAGATGGGGACTCTTACCGTTTAAATGCAAAATGCGATTGAACGATTCCCCTCTTCAGCTTAGTAACATTACACTACTCTAAAATTATTAATTTGAAATAATTCCAAGAGATTCGGGTATAGGGGAGTTGGTCCGGTCTTCCTGATCTCAAAAATTGTTTTCTTTATATTTTGTATGGTTAGTTTTCGAGATAACGGTAAATTTTTGCAGTTTTGGGTATCACTACCCGCAAGCAGTACCTTGTTAGAAACATAATTAAAATACGCTTCTAACGACATGCAACTTGCAGTGATTGAACAAACCCTTGCTCGTCAAAATCAGAATTTTGTTGGATTTTCTGATAAATTTTTTTATTCAAATATTTATCGTTTTTATAAAAAGGATTATGCACAGTATACACAGTAGATTCTCTACATTACAAAGTTTTGGCAACGGTTGTTATGAACGAGTGGTACGATCGAGTTCCAACTAAGGTCATGGTTTACTAGAAACGAGTGCTTAAAGCATTCTTTTCGATTTATGCTCCTCTAGTGAGCATTTAATTACCTACCACTTTTTTACATTTTCTGGCTCACTTTTTTCATTTATCCTTTTACGATCTACTTACTATCAACTGTGACCATAGTTGGAACTCGATCGTACCACTCGTTCATACCAACCGTTGCCAAAACTTGTATACTGTGCATAATCCTTTTTATAAAAACGATAAATATTTGAATAAAAAAATGAATCAGAAAATCCAACAAAATTCTGATTTTGACGAGCAAGGGTTTGTTCAATCACTGCAAGTTGCATGTCGTTAGAAGCGTATTTTAATTATGTTTCTAACAAGGTACTGCTTGCGGTTATCGCACTTGCAACCTTAGCGAAAAATAGGTTTGAATGTAGTGATACCCAAAACTGCAAAAATTTACCGTTATCTCGAAAACTAACCATACAAAATATAAAGAAAACAATTTTTGAGATCAGGAAGACCGGACCAACTCCCCTATACCTGAATCTCTTGGAATTATTTCAAATTAATAATTTTAGAGTAGTGTAATGTTACTAAGCTGAAGAGGGGAATCGTTCAATCGCATTTTGCATTTAAACGGTAAGAGTCCCCATCTTTTTTTCTTCGGAATTCAGCTTACGATGCATCACTACATCTACAATATTTTTTCCGAATTTTTCCTAGGCGGAGAACATTGATAACAACAATTATCCTTAAAAAGGATACATAAAATTTTTTTTTTAATTTTTTTCAAAAACTATTTTAAAATATACATAATTACCTACCATTTGACGTAGTTCGCGTTAAATTTAATTGTACCGTCGATTAACCATAATTTTTTTAAAGAAGTTGATGTAAAACTTTCTTGGCGAATAACTATTGCAAAAATGTTCATTTTGCAAAAATATTTCGGGAACTAATTCTTGACACGGAGAACTATCGATTAAGACGCGAATCATAAAAATCAAAGAAAAAAAAATTTTTTGTGCTGATTTGAAAAATTCTGACCCAATAATAATAATAATAATAATAATAATAATAATAATAATAATAATAATAATAATAATAATAATAATAATAATAATAATAATAATAATAATAATAATAATAATAATAATAATAATAATAATAATAATAATAATAATAATAATAATAATAATAATAATAATAATAATAATAATAATAATAATAATAATAATAATAATAATAATAATAATAATAATAATAATAATAATAATAATAATAATAATAATAATAATAATAATAATAATAATAATAATAATAATAATAATAATAATAATAATAATAATAATAATAATAATAATAATAATAATAATAATAATAATAATAATAATAATAATAATAATAATAATAATAATAATAATAATAATAATAATAATAATAATAATAATAATAATAATAATAATAATAATAATAATAATAATAATAATAATAATAATAATAATAATAATAATAATAATAATAATAATAATAATAATAATAATAATAATAATAATAATAATAATAATAATAATAATAATAATAATAATAATAATAATAATAATAATAATAATAATAATAATAATAATAATAATAATAATAATAATAATAATAATAATAATAATAATAATAATAATAATAATAATAATAATAATAATAATAATAATAATAATAATAATAATAATAATAATAATAATAATAATAATAATAATAATAATAATAATAATAATAATAATAATAATAATAATAATAATAATAATAATAATAATAATAATAATAATAATAATAATAATAATAATAATAATAATAATAATAATAATAATAATAATAATAATAATAATAATAATAATAATAATAATAATAATAATAATAATAATAATAATAATAATAATAATAATAATAATAATAATAATAATAATAATAATAATAATAATAATAATAATAATAATAATAATAATAATAATAATAATAATAATAATAATAATAGGGTCAGAATTTTTCAAATCAGCACAAAAAAATTTTTTTTCTTTGATTTTTATGATTTTTGTCTTAATCGATAGGTCTCCGTGTCAAGAATTAGTTCCCGAAATATTTTTGCAAAATGAACATTTTTGCAATAGTTATTCGCCAAGTAAGTTTTACATCAACTTCTTTAAAAAAAATTACTGTTAATCGACGGTACGATTAAATTTAACGCGAACTACGCCAAATTTTAGGTAATTATGTATATTTTAAAATCGTTTTTGAAAAAAATTAAAAAAAAAAATTTTCTGTATCCTTTCTAAGGATAATTGTTGTTATCAATGTTCTCCGCCTAGGAAAAATTCGGAAAAAATATTGTAGATGTAATGATGCATCGTAAGCTGAATTCCGAAGAAAAAAAGATGGGGACTCTTACCGTTTAAATGCAAAATGCGATTGAACGATTCCCCTCTTCAGCTTAGTAACATTACACTACTCTAAAATTATTAATTTGAAATAATTCCAAGAGATTCGGGTATAGGGGAGTTGGTCCGGTCTTCCTGATCTCAAAAATTGTTTTCTTTATATTTTGTATGGTTAGTTTTCGAGATAACGGTAAATTTTTGCAGTTTTGGGTATCACTACATTCAAACCTATTTTTCGCTAAGGTTGCAAGCGCGATAACCGCAAGCAGTACCTTGTTAGAAACATAATTAAAATACGCTTCTAACGACATGCAACTTGCAGTGATTGAACAAACCCTTGCTCGTCAAAATCAGAATTTTGTTGGATTTTCTGATAAATTTTTTTATTCAAATATTTATCGTTTTTATAAAAAGGATTATGCACAGTATACACAGTAGATTCTCTACATTACAAAGTTTTGGCAACGGTTGTTATGAACGAGTGGTACGATCGAGTTCCAACTAAGGTCATGGTTTACTAGAAACGAGTGCTTAAAGCATTCTTTTCGATTTATGCTCCTCTAGTGAGCATTTAATTACCTACCACTTTTTTACATTTTCTGGCTCACTTTTTTCATTTATCCTTTTACGATCTACTTACTATCAACTGTGACCATAGTTGGAACTCGATCGTACCACTCGTTCATACCAACCGTTGCCAAAACTTGTATACTGTGCATAATCCTTTTTATAAAAACGATAAATATTTGAATAAAAAAATGAATCAGAAAATCCAACAAAATTCTGATTTTGACGAGCAAGGGTTTGTTCAATCACTGCAAGTTGCATGTCGTTAGAAGCGTATTTTAATTATGTTTCTAACAAGGTACTGCTTGCGGTTATCGCACTTGCAACCTTAGCGAAAAATAGGTTTGAATGTAGTGATACCCAAAACTGCAAAAATTTACCGTTATCTCGAAAACTAACCATACAAAATATAAAGAAAACAATTTTTGAGATCAGGAAGACCGGACCAACTCCCCTATACCTGAATCTCTTGGAATTATTTCAAATTAATAATTTTAGAGTAGTGTAATGTTACTAAGCTGAAGAGGGGAATCGTTCAATCGCATTTTGCATTTAAACGGTAAGAGTCCCCATCTTTTTTTCTTCGGAATTCAGCTTACGATGCATCACTACATCTACAATATTTTTTCCGAATTTTTCCTAGGCGGAGAACATTGATAACAACAATTATCCTTAAAAAGGATACATAAAATTTTTTTTTTAATTTTTTTCAAAAACTATTTTAAAATATACATAATTACCTACCATTTGACGTAGTTCGCGTTAAATTTAATTGTACCGTCGATTAACCATAATTTTTTTAAAGAAGTTGATGTAAAACTTTCTTGGCGAATAACTATTGCAAAAATGTTCATTTTGCAAAAATATTTCGGGAACTAATTCTTGACACGGAGAACTATCGATTAAGACGCGAATCATAAAAATCAAAGAAAAAAAAATTTTTTGTGCTGATTTGAAAAATTCTGACCCAATAATAATAATAATAATAATAATAATAATAATAATAATAATAATAATAATAATAATAATAATAATAATAATAATAATAATAATAATAATAATAATAATAATAATAATAATAATAATAATAATAATAATAATAATAATAATAATAATAATAATAATAATAATAATAATAATAATAATAATAATAATAATAATAATAATAATAATAATAATAATAATAATAATAATAATAATAATAATAATAATAATAATAATAATAATAATAATAATAATAATAATAATAATAATAATAATAATAATAATAATAATAATAATAATAATAATAATAATAATAATAATAATAATAATAATAATAATAATAATAATAATAATAATAATAATAATAATAATAATAATAATAATAATAATAATAATAATAATAATAATAATAATAATAATAATAATAATAATAATAATAATAATAATAATAATAATAATAATAATAATAATAATAATAATAATAATAATAATAATAATAATAATAATAATAATAATAATAATAATAATAATAATAATAATAATAATAATAATAATAATAATAATAATAATAATAATAATAATAATAATAATAATAATAATAATAATAATAATAATAATAATAATAATAATAATAATAATAATAATAATAATAATAATAATAATAATAATAATAATAATAATAATAATAATAATAATAATAATAATAATAATAATAATAATAATAATAATAATAATAATAATAATAATAATAATAATAATAATAATAATAATAATAATAATAATAATAATAATAATAATAATAATAATAATAATAATAATAATAATAATAATAATAATAATAATAATAATAATAATAATAATAATAATAATAATAATAATAATAATAATAATAATAATAATAATAATAATAATAATAATAATAATAATAATAATAATAATAATAATAATAATAATAATAATAATAATAATAATAATAATAATAATAATAATAATAATAATAATAATAATAATAATAATAATAATAATAATAATAATAATAATAATAATAATAATAATAATAATAATAATAATAATAATAATAATAATAATAATAATAATAATAATAATAATAATAATAATAATAATAATAATAATAATAATAATAATAATAATAATAATAATAATAATAATAATAATAATAATAATAATAATAATAATAATAATAATAATAATAATAATAATAATAATAATAATAATAATAATAATAATAATAATAATAATAATAATAATAATAATAATAATAATAATAATAATAATAATAATAATAATAATAATAATAATAATAATAATAATAATAATAATAATAATAATAATAATAATAATAATAATAATAATAATAATAATAATAATAATAATAATAATAATAATAATAATAATAATAATAATAATAATAATAATAATAATAATAATAATAATAATAATAATAATAATAATAATAATAATAATAATAATAATAATAATAATAATAATAATAATAATAATAATAATAATAATAATAATAATAATAATAATAATAATAATAATAATAATAATAATAATAATAATAATAATAATAATAATAATAATAATAATAATAATAATAATAATAATAATAATAATAATAATAATAATAATAATAATAATAATAATAATAATAATAATAATAATAATAATAATAATAATAATAATAATAATAATAATAATAATAATAATAATAATAATAATAATAATAATAATAATAATAATAATAATAATAATAATAATAATAATAATAATAATAATAATAATAATAATAATAATAATAATAATAATAATAATAATAATAATAATAATAATAATAATAATAATAATAATAATAATAATAATAATAATAATAATAATAATAATAATAATAATAATAATAATAATAATAATAATAATAATAATAATAATAATAATAATAATAATAATAATAATAATAATAATAATAATAATAATAATAATAATAATAATAATAATAATAATAATAATAATAATAATAATAATAATAATAATAATAATAATAATAATAATAATAATAATAATAATAATAATAATAATAATAATAATAATAATAATAATAATAATAATAATAATAATAATAATAATAATAATAATAATAATAATAATAATAATAATAATAATAATAATAATAATAATAATAATAATAATAATAATAATAATAATAATAATAATAATAATAATAATAATAATAATAATAATAATAATAATAATAATAATAATAATAATAATAATAATAATAATAGGGTCAGAATTTTTCAAATCAGCACAAAAAAATTTTTTTTCTTTGATTTTTATGATTTTTGTCTTAATCGATAGGTCTCCGTGTCAAGAATTAGTTCCCGAAATATTTTTGCAAAATGAACATTTTTGCAATAGTTATTCGCCAAGTAAGTTTTACATCAACTTCTTTAAAAAAAATTACTGTTAATCGACGGTACGATTAAATTTAACGCGAACTACGCCAAATTTTAGGTAATTATGTATATTTTAAAATCGTTTTTGAAAAAAATTAAAAAAAAAATTTTCTGTATCCTTTCTAAGGATAATTGTTGTTATCAATGTTCTCCGCCTAGGAAAAATTCGGAAAAAATATTGTAGATGTAATGATGCATCGTAAGCTGAATTCCGAAGAAAAAAAGATGGGGACTCTTACCGTTTAAATGCAAAATGCGACTGAACGATTCCCCTCTTCAGCTTAGTAACATTACACTACTCTAAAATTATTAATTTGAAATAATTCCAAGAGATTCAGGTATAGGGGAGTTGGTCCGGTCTTCCTGATCTCAAAAATTGTTTTCTTTATATTTTGTATGGTTAGTTTTCGAGATAACGGTAAATTTTTGCAGTTTTGGGTATCACTACATTCAAACCTATTTTTCGCTAAGGTTGCAAGCGCGATAACCGCAAGCAGTACCTTGTTAGAAACATAATTAAAATACGCTTCTAACGACATGCAACTTGCAGTGATTGAACAAACCCTTGCTCGTCAAAATCAGAATTTTGTTGGATTTTCTGATAAATTTTTTTATTCAAATATTTATCGTTTTTATAAAAAGGATTATGCACAGTATACACAGTAGATTCTCTACATTACAAAGTTTTGGCAACGGTTGTTATGAACGAGTGGTACGATCGAGTTCCAACTAAGGTCATGGTTTACTAGAAACGAGTGCTTAAAGCATTCTTTTCGATTTATGCTCCTCTAGTGAGCATTTAATTACCTACCACTTTTTTACATTTTCTGGCTCACTTTTTTCATTTATCCTTTTACGATCTACTTACTATCAACTGTGACCATAGTTGGAACTCGATCGTACCACTCGTTCATACCAACCGTTGCCAAAACTTGTATACTGTGCATAATCCTTTTTATAAAAACGATAAATATTTGAATAAAAAAATGAATCAGAAAATCCAACAAAATTCTGATTTTGACGAGCAAGGGTTTGTTCAATCACTGCAAGTTGCATGTCGTTAGAAGCGTATTTTAATTATGTTTCTAACAAGGTACTGCTTGCGGTTATCGCACTTGCAACCTTAGCGAAAAATAGGTTTGAATGTAGTGATACCCAAAACTGCAAAAATTTACCGTTATCTCGAAAACTAACCATACAAAATATAAAGAAAACAATTTTTGAGATCAGGAAGACCGGACCAACTCCCCTATACCTGAATCTCTTGGAATTATTTCAAATTAATAATTTTAGAGTAGTGTAATGTTACTAAGCTGAAGAGGGGAATCGTTCAATCGCATTTTGCATTTAAACGGTAAGAGTCCCCATCTTTTTTTCTTCGGAATTCAGCTTACGATGCATCACTACATCTACAATATTTTTTCCGAATTTTTCCTAGGCGGAGAACATTGATAACAACAATTATCCTTAAAAAGGATACATAAAATTTTTTTTTAATTTTTTTCAAAAACTATTTTAAAATATACATAATTACCTACCATTTGACGTAGTTCGCGTTAAATTTAATTGTACCGTCGATTAACCATAATTTTTTTAAAGAAGTTGATGTAAAACTTTCTTGGCGAATAACTATTGCAAAAATGTTCATTTTGCAAAAATATTTCGGGAACTAATTCTTGACACGGAGAACTATCGATTAAGACGCGAATCATAAAAATCAAAGAAAAAAAAATTTTTTGTGCTGATTTGAAAAATTCTGACCCAATAATAATAATAATAATAATAATAATAATAATAATAATAATAATAATAATAATAATAATAATAATAATAATAATAATAATAATAATAATAATAATAATAATAATAATAATAATAATAATAATAATAATAATAATAATAATAATAATAATAATAATAATAATAATAATAATAATAATAATAATAATAATAATAATAATAATAATAATAATAATAATAATAATAATAATAATAATAATAATAATAATAATAATAATAATAATAATAATAATAATAATAATAATAATAATAATAATAATAATAATAATAATAATAATAATAATAATAATAATAATAATAATAATAATAATAATAATAATAATAATAATAATAATAATAATAAAATAATAATAATAATAATAATAATAATAATAATATAATAATAATAATAATAATAATAATAATAATAATAATAATAATAATAATAATAATAATAATAATAATAATAATAATAATAATAATAATAATAATAATAATAATAATAATAATAATAATAATAATAATAATAATAATAATAATAATAATAATAATAATAATAATAATAATAATAATAATAATAATAATAATAATAATAATAATAATAATAATAATAATAATAATAATAATAATAATAATAATAATAATAATAATAATAATAATAATAATAATAATAATAATAATAATAATAATAATAATAATAATAATAATAATAATAATAATAATAATAATAATAATAATAATAATAATAATAATAATAATAATAATAATAATAATAATAATAATAATAATAATAATAATAATAATAATAATAATAATAATAATAATAATAATAATAATAATAATAATAATAATAATAATAATAATAATAATAATAATAATAATAATAATAATAATAATAATAATAATAATAATAATAATAATAATAATAATAATAATAATAATAATAATAATAATAATAATAATAATAATAATAATAATAATAATAATAATAATAATAATAATAATAATAATAATAATAATAATAATAATAATAATAATAATAATAATAATAATAATAATAATAATAATAATAATAATAATAATAATAATAATAATAATAATAATAATAATAATAATAATAATAATAATAATAATAATAATAATAATAATAATAATAATAATAATAATAATAATAATAATAATAATAATAATAATAATAATAATAATAATAATAATAATAATAATAATAATAATAATAATAATAATAATAATAATAATAATAATAATAATAATAATAATAATAATAATAATAATAATAATAATAATAATAATAATAATAATAATAATAATAATAATAATAATAATAATAATAATAATAATAATAATAATAATAATAATAATAATAATAATAATAATAATAATAATAATAATAATAATAATAATAATAATAATAATAATAATAATAATAATAATAATAATAATAATAATAATAATAATAATAATAATAATAATAATAATAATAATAATAATAATAATAATAATAATAATAATAATAATAATAATAATAATAATAATAATAATAATAATAATAATAATAATAATAATAATAATAATAATAATAATAATAATAATAATAATAATAATAATAATAATAATAATAATAATAATAATAATAATAATAATAATAATAATAATAATAATAATAATAATAATAATAATAATAATAATAATAATAATAATAATAATAATAATAATAATAATAATAATAATAATAATAATAATAATAATAATAATAATAATAATAATAATAATAATAATAATAATAATAATAATAATAATAATAATAATAATAATAATAATAATAATAATAATAATAATAATAATAATAATAATAATAATAATAATAATAATAATAATAATAATAATAATAATAATAATAATAATAATAATAATAATAATAATAATAATAATAATAATAATAATAATAATAATAATAATAATAATAATAATAATAATAATAATAATAATAATAATAATAATAATAATAATAATAATAATAATAATAATAATAATAATAATAATAATAATAATAATAATAATAATAATAATAATAATAATAATAGGGTCAGAATTTTTCAAATCAGCACAAAAAAATTTTTTTTCTTTGATTTTTATGATTTTTGTCTTAATCGATAGGTCTCCGTGTCAAGAATTAGTTCCCGAAATATTTTTGCAAAATGAACATTTTTGCAATAGTTATTCGCCAAGTAAGTTTTACATCAACTTCTTTAAAAAAAATTACTGTTAATCGACGGTACGATTAAATTTAACGCGAACTACGCCAAATTTTAGGTAATTATGTATATTTTAAAATCGTTTTTGAAAAAAATTAAAAAAAAAATTTTCTGTATCCTTTCTAAGGATAATTGTTGTTATCAATGTTCTCCGCCTAGGAAAAATTCGGAAAAAATATTGTAGATGTAATGATGCATCGTAAGCTGAATTCCGAAGAAAAAAAGATGGGGACTCTTACCGTTTAAATGCAAAATGCGATTGAACGATTCCCCTCTTCAGCTTAGTAACATTACACTACTCTAAAATTATTAATTTGAAATAATTCCAAGAGATTCAGGTATAGGGGAGTTGGTCCGGTCTTCCTGATCTCAAAAATTGTTTTCTTTATATTTTGTATGGTTAGTTTTCGAGATAACGGTAAATTTTTGCAGTTTTGGGTATCACTACATTCAAACCTATTTTTCGCTAAGGTTGCAAGCGCGATAACCGCAAGCAGTACCTTGTTAGAAACATAATTAAAATAAGCTTCTAACGACATGCAACTTGCAGTGATTGAACAAACCCTTGCTCGTCAAAATCAGAATTTTGTTGGATTTTCTGATAAATTTTTTTATTCAAATATTTATCGTTTTTATAAAAAGGATTATGCACAGTATACACAGTAGATTCTCTACATTACAAAGTTTTGGCAACGGTTGTTATGAACGAGTGGTACGATCGAGTTCCAACTAAGGTCATGGTTTACTAGAAACGAGTGCTTAAAGCATTCTTTTCGATTTATGCTCCTCTAGTGAGCATTTAATTACCTACCACTTTTTTACATTTTCTGGCTCACTTTTTTCATTTATCCTTTTACGATCTACTTACTATCAACTGTGACCATAGTTGGAACTCGATCGTACCACTCGTTCATACCAACCGTTGCCAAAACTTGTATACTGTGCATAATCCTTTTTATAAAAACGATAAATATTTGAATAAAAAAATGAATCAGAAAATCCAACAAAATTCTGATTTTGACGAGCAAGGGTTTGTTCAATCACTGCAAGTTGCATGTCGTTAGAAGCGTATTTTAATTATGTTTCTAACAAGGTACTGCTTGCGGTTATCGCACTTGCAACCTTAGCGAAAAATAGGTTTGAATGTAGTGATACCCAAAACTGCAAAAATTTACCGTTATCTCGAAAACTAACCATACAAAATATAAAGAAAACAATTTTTGAGATCAGGAAGACCGGACCAACTCCCCTATACCTGAATCTCTTGGAATTATTTCAAATTAATAATTTTAGAGTAGTGTAATGTTACTAAGCTGAAGAGGGGAATCGTTCAATCGCATTTTGCATTTAAACGGTAAGAGTCCCCATCTTTTTTTCTTCGGAATTCAGCTTACGATGCATCACTACATCTACAATATTTTTTCCGAATTTTTCCTAGGCGGAGAACATTGATAACAACAATTATCCTTAAAAAGGATACATAAAATTTTTTTTTTAATTTTTTTCAAAAACTATTTTAAAATATACATAATTACCTACCATTTGACGTAGTTCGCGTTAAATTTAATTGTACCGTCGATTAACCATAATTTTTTTAAAGAAGTTGATGTAAAACTTTCTTGGCGAATAACTATTGCAAAAATGTTCATTTTGCAAAAATATTTCGGGAACTAATTCTTGACACGGAGAACTATCGATTAAGACGCGAATCATAAAAATCAAAGAAAAAAAAATTTTTTGTGCTGATTTGAAAAATTCTGACCCAATAATAATAATAATAATAATAATAATAATAATAATAATAATAATAATAATAATAATAATAATAATAATAATAATAATAATAATAATAATAATAATAATAATAATAATAATAATAATAATAATAATAATAATAATAATAATAATAATAATAATAATAATAATAATAATAATAATAATAATAATAATAATAATAATAATAATAATAATAATAATAATAATAATAATAATAATAATAATAATAATAATAATAATAATAATAATAATAATAATAATAATAATAATAATAATAATAATAATAATAATAATAATAATAATAATAATAATAATAATAATAATAATAATAATAATAATAATAATAATAATAATAATAATAATAATAATAATAATAATAATAATAATAATAATAATAATAATAATAATAATAATAATAATAATAATAATAATAATAATAATAATAATAATAATAATAATAATAATAATAATAATAATAATAATAATAATAATAATAATAATAATAATAATAATAATAATAATAATAATAATAATAATAATAATAATAATAATAATAATAATAATAATAATAATAATAATAATAATAATAATAATAATAATAATAATAATAATAATAATAATAATAATAATAATAATAATAATAATAATAATAATAATAATAATAATAATAATAATAATAATAATAATAATAATAATAATAATAATAATAATAATAATAATAATAATAATAATAATAATAATAATAATAATAATAATAATAATAATAATAATAATAATAATAATAATAATAATAATAATAATAATAATAATAATAATAATAATAATAATAATAATAATAATAATAATAATAATAATAATAATAATAATAATAATAATAATAATAATAATAATAATAATAATAATAATAATAATAATAATAATAATAATAATAATAATAATAATAATAATAATAATAATAATAATAATAATAATAATAATAATAATAATAATAATAATAATAATAATAATAATAATAATAATAATAATAATAATAATAATAATAATAATAATAATAATAATAATAATAATAATAATAATAATAATAATAATAATAATAATAATAATAATAATAATAATAATAATAATAATAATAATAATAATAATAATAATAATAATAATAATAATAATAATAATAATAATAATAATAATAATAATAATAATAATAATAATAATAATAATAATAATAATAATAATAATAATAATAATAATAATAATAATAATAATAATAATAATAATAATAATAATAATAATAATAATAATAATAATAATAATAATAATAATAATAATAATAATAATAATAATAATAATAATAATAATAATAATAATAATAATAATAATAATAATAATAATAATAATAATAATAATAATAATAATAATAATAATAATAATAATAATAATAATAATAATAATAATAATAATAATAATAATAATAATAATAATAATAATAATAATAATAATAATAATAATAATAATAATAATAATAATAATAATAATAATAATAATAATAATAATAATAATAATAATAATAATAATAATAATAATAATAATAATAATAATAATAATAATAATAATAATAATAATAATAATAATAATAATAATAATAATAATAATAATAATAATAATAATAATAATAATAATAATAATAATAATAATAATAATAATAATAATAATAATAATAATAATAATAATAATAATAATAATAATAATAATAATAATAATAATAATAATAATAATAATAATAATAATAATAATAATAATAATAATAATAATAATAATAATAATAATAATAATAATAATAATAATAATAATAATAATAATAATAATAATAATAATAATAATAATAATAATAATAATAATAATAATAATAATAATAATAATAATAATAATAATAATAATAATAATAATAATAATAATAATAATAATAATAATAATAATAATAATAATAATAATAATAATAATAATAATAATAATAATAATAATAATAATAATAATAATAATAATAATAATAATAATAATAATAATAATAATAATAATAATAATAATAATAATAATAATAATAATAATAATAATAATAATAATAATAATAATAATAATAATAATAATAATAATAATAATAATAATAATAATAATAATAATAATAATAATAATAATAATAATAATAATAATAATAATAATAATAATAATAATAATAATAATAATAATAATAATAATAATAATAATAATAATAATAATAATAATAATAATAATAATAATAATAATAATAATAATAATAATAATAATAATAATAATAATAATAATAATAATAATAATAATAATAATAATAATAATAATAATAATAATAATAATAATAATAATAATAATAATAATAATAATAATAATAATAATAATAATAATAATAATAATAATAATAATAATAATAATAATAATAATAATAATAATAATAATAATAATAATAATAATAATAATAATAATAATAATAATAATAATAATAATAATAATAATAATAATAATAATAATAATAATAATAATAATAATAATAATAATAATAATAATAATAATAATAATAATAATAATAATAATAATAATAATAATAATAATAATAATAATAATAATAATAATAATAATAATAATAATAATAATAATAATAATAATAATAATAATAATAATAATAATAATAATAATAATAATAATAATAATAATAATAATAATAATAATAATAATAATAATAATAATAATAATAATAATAATAATAATAATAATAATAATAATAATAATAATAATAATAATAATAATAATAATAATAATAATAATAATAATAATAATAATAATAATAATAATAATAATAATAATAATAATAATAATAATAATAATAATAATAATAATAATAATAATAATAATAATAATAATAATAATAATAATAATAATAATAATAATAATAATAATAATAATAATAATAATAATAATAATAATAATAATAATAATAATAATAATAATAATAATAATAATAATAATAATAATAATAATAATAATAATAATAATAATAATAATAATAATAATAATAATAATAATAATAATAATAATAATAATAATAATAATAATAATAATAATAATAATAATAATAATAATAATAATAATAATAATAATAATAATAATAATAATAATAATAATAATAATAATAATAATAATAATAATAATAATAATAATAATAATAATAATAATAATAATAATAATAATAATAATAATAATAATAATAATAATAATAATAATAATAATAATAATAATAATAATAATAATAATAATAATAATAATAATAATAATAATAATAATAATAATAATAATAATAATAATAATAATAATAATAATAATAATAATAATAATAATAATAATAATAATAATAATAATAATAATAATAATAATAATAATAATAATAATAATAATAATAATAATAATAATAATAATAATAATAATAATAATAATAATAATAATAATAATAATAATAATAATAATAATAATAATAATAATAATAATAATAATAATAATAATAATAATAATAATAATAATAATAATAATAATAATAATAATAATAATAATAATAATAATAATAATAATAATAATAATAATAATAATAATAATAATAATAATAATAATAATAATAATAATAATAATAATAATAATAATAATAATAATAATAATAATAATAATAATAATAGGGTCAGAATTTTTCAAATCAGCACAAAAAAATTTTTTTTCTTTGATTTTTATGATTTTTGTCTTAATCGATAGGTCTCCGTGTCAAGAATTAGTTCCCGAAATATTTTTGCAAAATGAACATTTTTGCAATAGTTATTCGCCAAGTAAGTTTTACATCAACTTCTTTAAAAAAAATTACTGTTAATCGACGGTACGATTAAATTTAACGCGAACTACGCCAAATTTTAGGTAATTATGTATATTTTAAAATCGTTTTTGAAAAAAATTAAAAAAAAAATTTTCTGTATCCTTTCTAAGGATAATTGTTGTTATCAATGTTCTCCGCCTAGGAAAAATTCGGAAAAAATATTGTAGATGTAATGATGCATCGTAAGCTGAATTCCGAAGAAAAAAAGATGGGGACTCTTACCGTTTAAATGCAAAATGCGATTGAACGATTCCCCTCTTCAGCTTAGTAACATTACACTACTCTAAAATTATTAATTTGAAATAATTCCAAGAGATTCAGGTATAGGGGAGTTGGTCCGGTCTTCCTGATCTCAAAAATTGTTTTCTTTATATTTTGTATGGTTAGTTTTCGAGATAACGGTAAATTTTTGCAGTTTTGGGTATCACTACATTCAAACCTATTTTTCGCTAAGGTTGCAAGCGCGATAACCGCAAGCAGTACCTTGTTAGAAACATAATTAAAATACGCTTCTAACGACATGCAACTTGCAGTGATTGAACAAACCCTTGCTCGTCAAAATCAGAATTTTGTTGGATTTTCTGATAAATTTTTTTATTCAAATATTTATCGTTTTTATAAAAAGGATTATGCACAGTATACACAGTAGATTCTCTACATTACAAAGTTTTGGCAACGGTTGTTATGAACGAGTGGTACGATCGAGTTCCAACTAAGGTCATGGTTTACTAGAAACGAGTGCTTAAAGCATTCTTTTCGATTTATGCTCCTCTAGTGAGCATTTAATTACCTACCACTTTTTTACATTTTCTGGCTCACTTTTTTCATTTATCCTTTTACGATCTACTTACTATCAACTGTGACCATAGTTGGAACTCGATCGTACCACTCGTTCATACCAACCGTTGCCAAAACTTGTATACTGTGCATAATCCTTTTTATAAAAACGATAAATATTTGAATAAAAAAATGAATCAGAAAATCCAACAAAATTCTGATTTTGACGAGCAAGGGTTTGTTCAATCACTGCAAGTTGCATGTCGTTAGAAGCGTATTTTAATTATGTTTCTAACAAGGTACTGCTTGCGGTTATCGCACTTGCAACCTTAGCGAAAAATAGGTTTGAATGTAGTGATACCCAAAACTGCAAAAATTTACCGTTATCTCGAAAACTAACCATACAAAATATAAAGAAAACAATTTTTGAGATCAGGAAGACCGGACCAACTCCCCTATACCTGAATCTCTTGGAATTATTTCAAATTAATAATTTTAGAGTAGTGTAATGTTACTAAGCTGAAGAGGGGAATCGTTCAATCGCATTTTGCATTTAAACGGTAAGAGTCCCCATCTTTTTTTCTTCGGAATTCAGCTTACGATGCATCACTACATCTACAATATTTTTTCCGAATTTTTCCTAGGCGGAGAACATTGATAACAACAATTATCCTTAAAAAGGATACATAAAATTTTTTTTTTAATTTTTTTCAAAAACTATTTTAAAATATACATAATTACCTACCATTTGACGTAGTTCGCGTTAAATTTAATTGTACCGTCGATTAACCATAATTTTTTTAAAGAAGTTGATGTAAAACTTTCTTGGCGAATAACTATTGCAAAAATGTTCATTTTGCAAAAATATTTCGGGAACTAATTCTTGACACGGAGAACTATCGATTAAGACGCGAATCATAAAAATCAAAGAAAAAAAAATTTTTTGTGCTGATTTGAAAAATTCTGACCCAATAATAATAATAATAATAATAATAATAATAATAATAATAATAATAATAATAATAATAATAATAATAATAATAATAATAATAATAATAATAATAATAATAATAATAATAATAATAATAATAATAATAATAATAATAATAATAATAATAATAATAATAATAATAATAATAATAATAATAATAATAATAATAATAATAATAATAATAATAATAATAATAATAATAATAATAATAATAATAATAATAATAATAATAATAATAATAATAATAATAATAATAATAATAATAATAATAATAATAATAATAATAATAATAATAATAATAATAATAATAATAATAATAATAATAATAATAATAATAATAATAATAATAATAATAATAATAATAATAATAATAATAATAATAATAATAATAATAATAATAATAATAATAATAATAATAATAATAATAATAATAATAATAATAATAATAATAATAATAATAATAATAATAATAATAATAATAATAATAATAATAATAATAATAATAATAATAATAATAATAATAATAATAATAATAATAATAATAATAATAATAATAATAATAATAATAATAATAATAATAATAATAATAATAATAATAATAATAATAATAATAATAATAATAATAATAATAATAATAATAATAATAATAATAATAATAATAATAATAATAATAATAATAATAATAATAATAATAATAATAATAATAATAATAATAATAATAATAATAATAATAATAATAATAATAATAATAATAATAATAATAATAATAATAATAATAATAATAATAATAATAATAATAATAATAATAATAATAATAATAATAATAATAATAATAATAATAATAATAATAATAATAATAATAATAATAATAATAATAATAATAATAATAATAATAATAATAATAATAATAATAATAATAATAATAATAATAATAATAATAATACTAATAATAATAATAATAATAATACTAATAATAATAATAATAATAATAATAATAATAATAATACTAATAATAATAATAATAATAATACTAATAATAATAATAATAATAATAATAATAATAATAATAATAATAATAATAATAATAATAATAATAATAATAATAATAATAATAATAATAATAATAATAATAATAATAATAATAATAATAATAATAATAATAATAATAATAATAATAATAATAATAATAATAATAATAATAATAATAATAATAATAATAATAATAATAATAATAATAATAATAATAATAATAATAATAATAATAATAATAATAATAATAATAATAATAATAATAATAATAATAATAATAATAATAATAATAATAATAATAATAATAATAATAATAATAATAATAATAATAATAATAATAATAATAATAATAATAATAATAATAATAATAATAATAATAATAATAATAATAATAATAATAATAATAATAATAATAATAATAATAATAATAATAATAATAATAATAATAATAATAATAATAATAATAATAATAATAATAATAATAATAATAATAATAATAATAATAATAATAATAATAATAATAATAATAATAATAATAATAATAATAATAATAATAATAATAACAATAATAATAATAATAATAATAATAATAATAATAATAATAATAATAATAATAATAATAATAATAATAATAATAATAATAATAATAATAATAATAATAATAATAATAATAATAATAATAATAATAATAATAATAATAATAATAATAATAATAATAATAATAATAATAATAATAATAATAATAATAATAATAATAATAATAATAATAATAATAATATTTTTATGAAGTTTTTGGCCGTTTAATCGAATATATATATTTTCCTTATTGAGCTCCAGGCCACAAATTAAATTAAAAACAATTTTTAATTTTAATTTTTATTTGTCAATATTTCGATCTCAGCCTGAGATCATCATCAGGACTGGAAAAACAAACACAATGATTACATTTATATACATATATGTATTGATACATATGCTTAAATATAAACATAAACAGAGAAGCGAAACTTACACAAATTCCTTGTTTTAATCGACTGACTAGAAAATCAACAAAAAATATGGAACAGGTAACATTGGAAAAAATGAACAATGTAAACAAAATTTGGAGACATAAATACATATATAAGAAACATGAAAATGTAAACAATTGAAAATATACCGTAATGGTAAACAAAAATATACAGGAACAACAATACCTTGGAATAAGACGAACAGTAAGACATAAATATATACGTATACATATCGCTGCAGCTCTCCTTTGTTGTTGTTGCTTAAGCTTGGTTGAGAAACCAGTTTAGATGGGGATGCGCTCGAACAAACAAACATGCATTGTTATAATTGTTGTTGTCGAATGACCAAATTTCTATATACATGAGCGCAATTGTCAGTGTCGGACTTAAAGTTCATTCTCTTTGTACTAGGGGTGTTCAAAATGTGTAGCATTTCAAGGGTGTATCGCTTATGATAGTGTTTTTCATTGTCTAAAATTGCTACATTGTCAAAATCTGGATAATGTCCCGTACTGCCGCAGTGGTATGACAAGGCTGTCTTGTTGTCCGAAGAATTATTCCTTAGTTTTATATTGGACTTATGAGCGGAAATCCTTGTCTTTAATTTGGATTTTGTTGTCCCCACATATACCTTTTCGCATACGTGGGACCCGTCACCACTGCATGGAATTTCATACACAACGTTGGATTTCTCATATTTCGGGATTTTGTCCTTAGTATTACTGTATAAGAGTTTTAAGGAATTGTTGTATGTAAATGCGATATTATAATTTTCTTTGTCATATATACTGGACCTTTTTATTCTTTCCGATATCCCCGGGACATATGTCATTGCTTTATATATCTTTGGTTCTTTATTTAATCTCTCTAATTTATTTCCAACGTAGAAGAGGTTTATCATTTTATTTGTCAAGTAGGAAGGAAAATCGTTGTTTGTCAGAATTTTCTTAATTAAAGGGATATTTTTCTTGTGGTATATTTTGTCACTTATGGAGAGTACTCTAGTTATAAAATTTTTGGCAGTATTTATAATAATCTTCTTTTCATGCTTCGAATGATAATTTATTAGCCTCCCTGATGCAGTGGGCTTTTCGTGCCAGTCAAAGGTTATTTTGTTGTTTCTTCTAATTATTAGTGTGTCCAAATAAGGTAGTTTACCGTTGTTTTCTTTTTCTATTGTGAATTTTATTGATCTATTATAATTGTTAAGCATGTGTAGTATATTATCTGCATCTTCTGCTTTGATGATGGCAAATAGATCATCGACGTACTTTGTAAGTAGTCTCGGTTTCTGCGCAGATTGTCTTTCAAATTTGCTAAGTAGGTCTTCCATAAATATGTCAGCTATTATAGGGGACGCCGGCGAACCCATTGGCATTCCTGATCTCTGTTCATATATTTTGTTGTTGAATTTGAAATACGAGTTTTCTTTGATGCAGAATTTTAGAATTGTCAGGAATAATTCCTTTGTCATGGATGTATGTTTTTGGATTTCTTCCCATCTTGAGGATATAATCTCAATGGACAAATCAACTGGGACACTAGGGAACAACGAGACAACATCTAACGACACTAAAATTTCATCATCATATATATACGAGCCTCCAATCTTATTTTTGAAATCCAATGCATCTCTGACGTTATATTTGGAGGACTTGGTCAAATTTTTGAGTATATTTGTCAAGTATTTACATATATTATAGGACGGCGAATTGACGGACGAACATATAGGCCTAAGAGGGGTGGCTTCCTTGTGGATTTTTGGTAAACCATAAATTCTGGGTGGGTTGGCTGTTTTACATGTAAGACAGTTTTTTTCATTTAGATCAATCAATTTGCTTTTGAACATTCTTTCTACTAAATCGTTGTTTTTATCCTGTAGCTTATTGGTAGGGTCACGTTTTAACACTCTATATGTAGTTATATCGTTTACTAATCTTTCCATTTTTGCATCATACTCAGATTTGTCCATTAATACCGTTACATTCCCTTTGTCAGCATTTAAAACCAATAGCTGTTTATTATTCTTTAAGAATTTTTGTGTAGAATGAAGTGTCTGGATTATAAATTTATCTCTAGCGGAAGCCGTTGTTCTATTCAAGTGATCACGCATTATTGTAGTCAAGTTGTTTCTTTCTATTTCTTGTCTTTCTTTATCCTTAATTGTTTGTATACAATTTTCACCGTCCGCTATAAATTTAAATAGTGGAAAGTTTTTGTTCTCAGTTGGTAAAGCATGTTTTGGTCCAAGAGATAAGAGCCACTGAATGTCTGTTGGTATGTCAATATTTGTTTTGTTACAAAACCATTTTGGTACCACCCTAATGTTTAATAGCTGTTGGTGTTTGGCTCTCAGATTTTCGTACTTCCTCTTTTGTGTATTTTTAACTTTTGTCGCTAATTTGTTTGTTAATATTTTCTCACTCTCGAACAATGCATTTGAGTCATGTATGTCAATTTGTTGTTTTATCAATTTTTCCAGCATATTTACCTCTTTTTGTTTTTGTCTGTATATTTCATGCTTCATTTCGAGGATTAAATTTACCAATTTTGTTTGCAAGTTGTTGACGAATGTAGAAACCGGGGTTGAGAACTTTGCTGGTATTTTGTTGTTGCAGGTGTTGTTATTTATTGTCCGTATGATGTTTTTGGTGGCATTGCTAACGAAATTGGGAATTAAGCCACTTCCTTTGCATCTCTCCATATACCTTGTCGATTCAGCTAGTCTAGTAATTTGTTGCAAATTTCGTTGGTATTCCTTAATGTGTTTGGTTGTCCGTATATCATATTTGTTTTTGATGTTTGTGTAAATTCCAGAAACGTTGCTTTCTTCACGATGTGCTCTTCGTTTGTACATTTTTATGAAGTTTTTGGCCGTTTAATCGAATATATATATTTTCCTTATTGAGCTCCAGGCCACAAATTAAATTAAAAACAATTTTTAATTTTAATTTTTATTTGTCAATATTTCGATCTCAGCCTGAGATCATCATCAGGACTGGAAAAACAAACACAATGATTACATTTATATACATATATGTATTGATACATATGCTTAAATATAAACATAAACAGAGAAGCGAAACTTACACAAATTCCTTGTTTTAATCGACTGACTAGAAAATCAACAAAAAATATGGAACAGGTAACATTGGAAAAAATGAACAATGTAAACAAAATTTGGAGACATAAATACATATATAAGAAACATGAAAATGTAAACAATTGAAAATATACCGTAATGGTAAACAAAAATATACAGGAACAACAATACCTTGGAATAAGACGAACAGTAAGACATAAATATATACGTATACATATCGCTGCAGCTCTCCTTTGTTGTTGTTGCTTAAGCTTGGTTGAGAAACCAGTTTAGATGGGGATGCGCTCGAACAAACAAACATGCATTGTTATAATTGTTGTTGTCGAATGACCAAATTTCTATATACATGAGCGCAATTGTCAGTGTCGGACTTAAAGTTCATTCTCTTTGTACTAGGGGTGTTCAAAATGTGTAGCATTTCAAGGGTGTATCGCTTATGATAGTGTTTTTCATTGTCTAAAATTGCTACATTGTCAAAATCTGGATAATGTCCCGTACTGCCGCAATGGTATTGACAAGGCTGTCTTGTTGTCCGAAGAATTATTCCTTAGTTTTATATTGGACTTATGAGCGGAAATCCTTGTCTTTAATTTGGATTTTGTTGTCCCCACATATACCTTTTCGCATACGTGGGACCCGTCACCACTGCATGGAATTTCATACACAACGTTGGATTTCTCATATTTCGGGATTTTGTCCTTAGTATTACTGTATAAGAGTTTTAAGGAATTGTTGTATGTAAATGCGATATTATAATTTTCTTTGTCATATATACTGGACCTTTTTATTCTTTCCGATATCCCCGGGACATATGTCATTGCTTTATATATCTTTGGTTCTTTATTTAATCTCTCTAATTTATTTCCAACGTAGAAGAGGTTTATCATTTTATTTGTCAAGTAGGAAGGAAAATCGTTGTTTGTCAGAATTTTCTTAATTAAAGGGATATTTTTCTTGTGGTATATTTTGTCACTTA